>JAXIVJ010006920.1:0-57500 GCA_036785665.1 Chirona hameri
CCGCCCCCTGCATTTTGGTTTGTATTATATTAAGCAGATCACCAACAGGGTCGCCCCCACTGACAGGTGAAGTCACATAGTAAAACCGATAACACGATCACTCTGTACATCGAAACATTAGTAAGATATAAATAGTGTAAACAATACAAAGTTAACTGATAAATGATGCAAGATAAAAACAGCGGCCGTAAAAGACGAATTACAGAGATGCTATATAAGTGATGCCATGTTTTCTAAAAGTGTTAAAATGATCTACAAGAAAATCCACCTCTGGGACGCTGTTTAAAAAAGAGTTGACTAACCTAGGTATAGTAGCCTAGTTTTTTTCAGAGTAGACTGCCCTTCACGGTGTTAACGCGGGGGCAGATCTCGTGGAACAGCTTGTGAGTGCGGGTCGATCGAGCTGGTACATGAAGTGAAAAGCTTGTTAGCAAAGTTTGATAATCTAATTTCGAGTGGAAAATGTTCCTGATGAACAATAGGTCATGCTGAATCCTACGAGCTGATAAAGAAGGTACCCGGAAGTGTTGTAACAAGTCTGAGTATTCTAAAGAAGTGGTATGACCAGAGCAAGTACTATTTAGAAGCCAAATTCATAATTTGTGTTGAACTCTATCGACCCGCACTGTGTGGGAATCAGCCGCGCCCGCCCAGATCACGCTACCATATTCTAAAATTGAGCGTACATTGGAGAAGTAAACGCACGTTTGGCCGCCCCTGTCTCCCCTGTCCCATCTGGCCGCCCCCTGTCTCCCCTTCCCCGTCTGACCGCCCCCTGTCTCCTCGTCTGACCGCCCCCTGTCACCCCGTCTGGCCCCCCTGTCTCGCCTGGGGCAGGCGACTGTCCCGTCCGTCTGGGGCAGGCGTCTGTCCGGCCCCGTCTGACTGTCCCCTGTCACCCCGTCTGACCGCCTCCTGTCACCCCGTCTGACCGCCTCCTGTCACCCCGTCTGACCGCCCCTGTCTCCCCGTCTGACCGCCCCTGTCTCCCCTGTCACCCCGTCTGACCGCCCCCCGTCACCCCGTCTGACCGCCCCCTGTCTCCTCGTCACCCCGTCTGGCCGCCCCCTGTCTCCCCTGTCACCCCGTCTGACCGCCCCCTGTCACCCCGTCTGACCGCCCCCTGTCTCCCCTGTCTCCCCGTCTGACCGCC
The DNA here is from genome assembly GCA_036785665.1 of Chirona hameri. Lineage (NCBI taxonomy): Eukaryota > Metazoa > Arthropoda > Thecostraca > Balanomorpha > Balanidae > Chirona > Chirona hameri. Next base: position 1,154 of record JAXIVJ010006920.1, read on the forward strand.
CCTGTCTCCCCGTCACCCGTCTGACCGCCCCCGTCTCCCCTGCCCCGTCTGACCGCCCCCTGTCTCCCCGTCTGACCGCCCCTGTCTCCCCTGTCCCCCCCGTCTGACCGCCCCCTGTCTCCCCGTCTGACCGCCCCTGTCTCCCCTGTCACCCCGTCTGACCGCCCCCTGTCTCCCCGTCACCCCGTCTGGCCGCCCCCGTCTCCCCTGCCCCGTCTGACCGCCCCCTGTCTCCCCGTCTGACCGCCCCTGTCTCCCCTGTCACCCCGTCTGACCGCCCCCTGTCTCCCCGTCTGACCGCCCCTGTCTCCCCTGTCACCCCGTCTGACCGCCCCCTGTCTCCCCGTCACCCCGTCTGACCGCCCCCGTCTCCCCTGCCCGTCTCGTCTCAGGCTGACGCCGGTCTCCCTTGTCCGTTTGACCGCCCCCGTCTCCCCTGTCCGTCTCGTCTCAGGCTGACGCCGGTCTCCCCTGTCCGTCTGACCGCCCCCGTCTCCCCTGCCCGTCTCGTCTCAGGCTGACGCCGGTCTCCAGCGCGCCCTGCTGCTGTTCCCCACCCTGCTGCCGGTTCTCAACGACAAATGTGACGTCACGCCCGCCCAGGGGGTGCGCGAGTGTCCTCTGTTCCAGCTGGCTGCCGAGAGGAGGTACGTAGTGAGTGTGTGTGTGTGGGGGGGGGGGGGGGGGGGGTGGCGCCGCCGAGAGGAGGTAGGTAAAGAGGGGAGGGGACGCCTAGCGGAGTTAGGTAGAGGGGGCAAGTGGAGGTAGGTAGAGAGGAGAGGGCACCGAGAGGAAGTTGGTAGATGGGGCGCCGAGAGGAAGTAGGTAGTAGGTAGAGGGGGGGGGGGCGCCGAGCGGAGGTGACACTAGAGGGGGAGGGGAAGGCACCGAGCGGAGCTGGGCAGTGTGGGAGGCGCCGATAAGTAGGTAGGCGGGGTGAGCTGGTGACAGGTGTGGGGCGTGGGCGAGCTGTGATGCCGTTTGTCGTCTCTGACCTACAATCAGTGTGGGCTGCGGTGCTCTCCGTTCTAAAAGCCCGCCGAGAAGAGTTCGATGGGCGGGACGCGTGGGGTAACGGGTGGGTGCAGTGTGGGTGGGATGAGGACGTGCTCTCTGTTCTACAAGGCCGCGCCGAGAGAATTTAGCTTTGCGAGCCAGCTGCGGCGGAGATGCTCGGTGTGGGTGGAGTGTGGTGCCGCCGGAGATGCTCGGTGTGGGTGGAGTGTGGTGCCGCCGCAGATGCTCGGTGTGAGTGGAGTGTGGTGCCGCCGGAGATGCTCGGTGTGGGTGGAGTGTGGTGCCGCCGGAGATGCTCGGTGTGGGTGGAGTGTGGTGCCGCCGGAGATGCTCGGTGTGGGTGGAGTGTGGTGCCGCCGGAGAAGCTCGGTGTGGGTGGAGTGTGGTGGCGCCGGTCGGTGTGGGTGGAGTGTGGTGCCGCCGGAGATGCTCGGTGTGGGTGGAGTGTGGTGGCGCCGGAGATGCTCGGTGTAGGTGGAGTGTGGTGCCGCCGGAGATGCTCGGTGTGGGTGGAGTGTGGTGCCGCCGGTCGGTGTGGGTGGAGTGTGGTGCCGCCGGAGATGCTCGGTGTGGGTGGAGTGTGGTGGCGCCGGAGATGCTCGGTGTGGGTGGAGTGTGGTGCCGCCGGAGATGCTCGGTGTGGGTGGAGTGTGGTGCCGCTGGAGATGCTCGGTGTGGGTGGAGTGTGGTGCCGCCGGTCGGTGTGGGTGGAGTGTGGTGCCGCCGGTCGGTGTGGGTGGAGTGTGGTGCCGCCGGAGATGCTCGGTGTGGGTGGAGTGTGGTGCCACCGGAGATGCTCGGTGTGGGTGGAGTGTGGTGGCGCCGGAGATGCTCGGTGTGTGTGGAGTGTGGTGGCGCCGGAGATGCTCGGTGTGGGTGGAGTGTGGTGCCGCCGGAGATGCTCGGTGTGGGTGGAGTGTGGTGCCGCCGGAGATGCTCGGTGTGGGTGGAGTGTGGTGCCGCCGGAGATGCTCGGTGTGGGTGGAGTGTGGTGCCGCCGGTCGGTGTGGGTGGAGTGTGGTGCCGCCGGAGATGCTCGGTGTGGGTGGAGTGTGGTGCCGCCGGAGATGCTCGGTGTGGGTGGAGTGTGGTGCCGCCGGTCGGTGTGGGTGGAGTGTGGTGCCGCCGGAGATGCTCGGTGTGGGTGGAGTGTGGTGGCGCCGGAGATGCTCGGTGTGGGTGGAGTGTGGTGCCGCCGGAGATGCTCGGTGTGGGTGGAGTGTGGTGCCGCCGGTCGGTGTGGGTGGAGTGTGGTGCCGCCGGAGATGCTCGGTGTGTGTGGAGTGTGGTGGCGCCGGAGATGCTCGGTGTGGGTGGAGTGTGGTGCCGCCGGAGATGCTCGGTGTGGGTGGAGTGTGGTGCCGCCGGAGATGCTCGGTGTGGGTGGAGTGTGGTGCCGCCGGTCGGTGTGGGTGGAGTGTGGTGCCGCCGGAGATGCTCGGTGTGGGTGGAGTGTGGTGCCGCCGGAGATGCTCGGTGTGGGTGGAGTGTGGTGGCGCCGGAGATGCTCGGTGTGGGTGGAGTGTGGTGCCGCCGGAGATGCTCGGTGTGGGTGGAGTGTGGTGCCGCCGGAGATGCTCGGTGTGGGTGGAGTGTGGTGCCGCCGGAGATGCTCGGTGTGGGTGGAGTGTGGTGCCGCCGGTCGGTGTGGGTGGAGTGTGGTGCCGCCGGAGATGCTCGGTGTGTATGTAGTGTGGTGGCGCCGGAGATGCTCGGTGTGGGTGGAGTGTGGTGCCGCCGGTCGGTGTGGGTGGAGTGTGGTGCCGCCGGAGATGCTCGGTGTGGGTGGAGTGTGGTGCCGCCGGTCGGTGTGGGTGGAGTGTGGTGCCGCCGGAGATGCTCGGTGTGGGTGGAGTGTGGTGCCGCCGGAGATGCTCGGTGTGGGTGGAGTGTGGTGCCGCCGGAGATGCTCGGTGTGGGTGGAGTGTGGTGGCGCCGGAGATCTCGGTGTGGGTGGAGTGTGGTGGCGCCGGAGATGCTCGGTGTGGGTAGAGTGTGGTGCCGCCGGAGATGCTCGGTGTGGGTGGAGTGTGGTGCCGCCGGAGATGCTCGGTGTGGGTGGAGTGTGGTGCCGCCGGAGATGCTCGGTGTGGGTGGAGTGTGGTGGCGCCGGAGATGCTCGGTGTGGGTGGAGTGTGGTGCCGCCGGAGATGCTCGGTGTGGGTGGAGTGTGGTGCCGCCGGAGATGCTCGGTGTGGGTGGAGTGTGGTGCCGCCGGAGATGCTCGGTGTGGGTGGAGTGTGGTGCCGCCGGAGATGCTCGGTGTGGGTGGAGTGTGGTGCCGCCGGTCGGTGTGGGTGGAGTGTGGTGCCGCCGGAGATGCTCGGTGTGGGTGGAGTGTGGTGCCGCCGGTCGGTGTGGGTGGAGTGTGGTGCCGCCGGAGATGCTCGGTGTGGGTGGAGTGTGGTGCCGCCGGAGATGCTCGGTGTGGGTGGAGTGTGGTGCCGCCGGAGATGCTCGGTGTGGGTGGAGTGTGGTGCCGCCGGTCGGTGTGGGTGGAGTGTGGTGCCGCCGGAGATGCTCGGTGTGGGTGGAGTGTGGTGCCGCCGGTCGGTGTGGGTGGAGTGTGGTGCCGCCGGAGATGCTCGGTGTGGGTGGAGTGTGGTGCCGCCGGAGATGCTCGGTGTGGGTGGAGTGTGGTGCCGCCGGAGATGCTCGGTGTGGGTGGAGTGTGGTGCCGCCGGAGATGCTCGGTGTGGGTGGAGTGTGGTGCCGCCGGTCGGTGTGGGTGGAGTGTGGTGCCGCCGGAGATGCTCGGTGTGGGTGGAGTGTGGTGCCGCCGGAGATGCTCGGTGTGGGTGGAGTGTGGTGCCGCCGGAGATGCTCGGTGTGGGTGGAGTGTGGTGCCGCCGGTCGGTGTGGGTGGAGTGTGGTGCCGCCGGAGATGCTCGGTGTGGGTGGAGTGTGGTGCCGCCGGAGATGCTCGGTGTGGGTGGAGTGTGGTGCCGCCGGAGATGCTCGGTGTGGGTGGAGTGTGGTGCCGCCGGTCGGTGTGGGTGGAGTGTGGTGCCACCGGAGATGCTCGGTGTGGGTGGAGTGTGGTGCCGCCGGTCGGTGTGGGTGGAGTGTGGTGCCGCCGGTCGGTGTGGGTGGAGTGTGGTGCCGCCGGTCGGTGTGGGTGGAGTGTGGTGCCACCGGAGATGCTCGGTGTGGGTGGAGTGTGGTGCCGCCGGTCGGTGTGGGTGGAGTGTGGTGCCGCCGGTCGGTGTGGGTGGAGTGTGGTGCCGCCGGAGATGCTCGGTGTGGGTGGAGTGTGGTGCCGCCGGAGATGCTCGGTGTGGGTGGAGTGTGGTGCCGCCGGAGATGCTCGGTGTGGGTGGAGTGTGGTGCCGCCGGAGATGCTCGGTGTGGGTGGAGTGTGGTGCCGCCGGAGATGCTCGGTGTGGGTGGAGTGTGGTGCCGCCGGAGATGCTCGGTGTGGGTGGAGTGTGGTGCCGCCGGTCGGTGTGGGTGGAGTGTGGTGCCGCCGGAGATGCTCGGTGTGGGTGGAGTGTGGTGGCGCCGGAGATGCTCGGTGTGGGTGGAGTGTGGTGCCGCCGGTCGGTGTGGGTGGAGTGTGGTGCCGCCGGAGATGCTCGGTGTGGGTGGAGTGTGGTGCCGCCGGAGATGCTCGGTGTGGGTGGAGTGTGGTGCCGCCGGTCGGTGTGGGTGGAGTGTGGTGCCGCCGGAGATGCTCGGTGTGGGTGGAGTGTGGTGCCGCCGGAGATGCTCGGTGTGGGTGGAGTGTGGCGCCGGAGATGCTCGGTGTGGGTGGAGTGTGGTGCCGCCGGAGATGCTCGGTGTGGGTGGAGTGTGGTGCCGCCGGTCGGTGTGGGTGGAGTGTGGTGCCGCCGGAGATGCTCGGTGTGGGTGGAGTGTGGTGCCGCCGGAGATGCTCGGTGTGGGTGGAGTGTGGTGCCGCCGGAGATGCTCGGTGTGGGTGGAGTGTGGTGCCGCCGGAGATGCTCGGTGTGGGTGGAGTGTGGTGGCGCCGGAGATGCTCGGTGTGGGTGGAGTGTGGTGCCGCCGGAGATGCTCGGTGTGGGTGGAGTGTGGTGCCGCCGGTCGGTGTGGGTGGAGTGTGGTGCCGCCGGAGATGCTCGGTGTGGGTGGAGTGTGGTGCCGCCGGTCGGTGTGGGTGGAGTGTGGTGCCGCCGGAGATGCTCGGTGTGGGTGGAGTGTGGTGGCGCCGGAGATGCTCGGTGTGGGTGGAGTGTGGTGCCGCCGGAGATGCTCGGTGTGGGTGGAGTGTGGTGCCGCCGGAGATGCTCGGTGTGGGTGGAGTGTGGTGCCGCCGGTCGGTGTGGGTGGAGTGTGGTGCCGCCGGAGATGCTCGGTGTGGGTGGAGTGTGGTGCCGCCGGAGATGCTCGGTGTGGGTGGAGTGTGGTGGCGCCGGAGATGCTCGGTGTGGGTGGAGTGTGGTGCCGCCGGAGATGCTCGGTGTGGGTGGAGTGTGGTGCCGCCGGAGATGCTCGGTGTGGGTGGAGTGTGGTGCCGCCGGAGATGCTCGGTGTGGGTGGAGTGTGGTGCCGCCGGTCGGTGTGGGTGGAGTGTGGTGCCGCCGGAGATGCTCGGTGTGTATGTAGTGTGGTGGCGCCGGAGATGCTCGGTGTGGGTGGAGTGTGGTGCCGCCGGAGATGCTCGGTGTGGGTGGAGTGTGGTGCCGCCGGAGATGCTCGGTGTGGGTGGAGTGTGGTGCCACCGAAGATGCTCGGTGTGGGTGGAGTGTGGTGCCGCCGGTCGGTGTGGGTGGAGTGTGGTGCCGCCGGTCGGTGTGGGTGGAGTGTGGTGCCGCCGGAGATGCTCGGTGTGGGTGGAGTGTGGTGCCACCGGAGATGCTCGGTGTGGGTGGAGTGTGGTGGCGCCGAAGATGCTCGGTGTGTGTGGAGTGTGGTGGCGCCGGAGATGCTCGGTGTGGGTGGAGTGTGGTGCCGCCGGAGATGCTCGGTGTGGGTGGAGTGTGGTGCCGCCGGAGATGCTCGGTGTGGGTGGAGTGTGGTGCCGCCGGAGATGCTCGGTGTGGGTGGAGTGTGGTGCCGCCGGAGATGCTCGGTGTGGGTGGAGTGTGGTGCCGCCGGTCGGTGTGGGTGGAGTGTGGTGCCGCCGGAGATGCTCGGTGTGGGTGGAGTGTGGTGCCGCCGGAGATGCTCGGTGTGGGTGGAGTGTGGTGCCGCCAGAGATGCTCGGTGTGGGTGGAGTGTGGTGCCGTCGGAGATGCTCGGTGTGGGTGGAGTGTGGTGCCGCCGGAGATGCTCGGTGTGGGTGGAGTGTGGTGGCGCCGGAGATGCTCGGTGTGGGTGGAGTGTGGTGCCGCCGGAGATGCTCGGTGTGGGTGGAGTGTGGTGCCGCCGGTCGGTGTGGGTGGAGTGTGGTGCCGCCGGAGATGCTCGGTGTGTGTGGAGTGTGGTGGCGCCGGAGATGCTCGGTGTGGGTGGAGTGTGGTGCCGCCGGAGATGCTCGGTGTGGGTGGAGTGTGGTGCCGCCGGAGATGCTCGGTGTGGGTGGAGTGTGGTGCCGCCGGTCGGTGTGGGTGGAGTGTGGTGCCGCCGGAGATGCTCGGTGTGGGTGGAGTGTGGTGCCGCCGGAGATGCTCGGTGTGGGTGGAGTGTGGTGGCGCCGGAGATGCTCGGTGTGGGTGGAGTGTGGCGCCGCCGGAGATGCTCGGTGTGGGTGGAGTGTGGTGCCGCCGGTCGGTGTGGGTGGAGTGTGGTGCCGCCGGAGATGCTCGGTGTGGGTGGAGTGTGGTGCCGCCGGTCGGTGTGGGTGGAGTGTGGTGCCGCCGGTCGGTGTGGGTGGAGTGTGGTGCCGCCGGAGATGCTCGGTGTGGGTGGAGTGTGGTGGCGCCGGAGATGCTCGGTGTGGGTGGAGTGTGGTGCCGCCGGTCGGTGTGGGTGGAGTGTGGTGCCGCCGGAGATGCTCGGTGTGGGTGGAGTGTGGTGCCGCCGGTCGGTGTGGGTGGAGTGTGGTGCCGCCGGAGATGCTCGGTGTGGGTGGAGTGTGGTGCCACCGGAGATGCTCGGTGTGGGTGGAGTGTGGTGGCGCCGGAGATGCTCGGTGTGGGTGGAGTGTGGTGCCGCCGGAAATGCTCGGTGTGGGTGGAGTGTGGTGGCGCCGGAGATGCTCGGTGTGGGTGGAGTGTGGTGCCGCCGGAGATGCTCGGTGTGGGTGGAGTGTGGTGCCGCCGGAAATGCTCGGTGTGGGTGGAGTGTGGTGCCGCCGGAAATGCTCGGTGTGGGAGTGTGGTGCCGCCGGTCGGTGTGGGTGGAGTGTGGTGCCGCCGGTCGGTGTGGGTGGAGTGTGGTGCCGCCGGTCGGTGTGGGTGGAGTGTGGTGCCGCCGGTCCTGTCTGACGTATCGCGGCGATTGGACGCAGCGGCCGCTGAAATGTCGGCCGGGCGGATGTGAAATGTCGGCCCGGATTACGATGTTTCTTTCTATGAGACAATCTCTGGCCGGGTCGAGAGCCGCGATCCGCGGACACTTGTGTGCTTCTCAAACGGGCGGGAAGTGATGTGCGGCCCAGGAGGGAGGTTAGTCTATTACTGGCTTAGCTGCCAACCGGGCGATGAAGTTTCCCGCTGCTGCATTATTCAAATGCCCGGGGAATATCTTTAGTCATGGCTGATGCACATGAGTGAATATTCATAACGCATCAGACAAACCATTTTCCTGGACGCCCACCTCTGGGCTAGAATGCACTTGACACCGCATACTGCTACGTGCCCTGACATTTCGTTTCCGCCCACTGCTCGTAGAAGCCAGGTCAGCACATCTCTGACGTGTGAACGCGGGCCATCCTGTCCGCAACAGACAACGGCCCGCTTCCGGGTGCTGGAATTGCTAGGAGAGGGACGGGTTATGACTCCCCACTCAGAGAATGGCTCCGCTCCTCGAGAATGACTTCTCTGCCAGGAATGACGCCCCCATCGGGGAATGACTCACCAACCGGAGAATGACTCCACGCTCCGAAGAACGACTCAGCTCCGGGGAATGAATACTCTCCGAGGATTGACTACTCTCCAAGGAATGACTACTCTTCGAGGAATGACTCCGCTCCGAGGAATGACTACTCTCCGAGGAATGACTACTCTCCGAGGATTGACTCCGCTCCGAAGAATGACTACTCTCCGAGGAATGACTACTCTCCGAGGAATGACTACTCTTCGAGGAATGACTCCGCTCCGAGGAATGATTACTCTCCGAGGAATGACTCTACTCTCCAAGGAATGACTACTCTCCGAGGAATGACTCCGCTCCGAGGAATGACTACTCTCTGAGGAATCACTCTAATCTCCGAGGAATGACTACTCTCCGAGAATGACTCCGCTCCGAGGAATGACTACTCTCCGATGAATGACTACTCTCTGAGGAATGACTCCGCTCCGAGGAATGACTACTCTCCGAGGAATGACTCTACTCTTCAAGGAACGACTACTCTCCGAGGAATGACTCCGCTCCGAGTAATGACTACTCTCTTAGAATGACTTCGCTCCGAGGAATGACTACTCTCCAAGGAATGACTACTCTCCGAGGAATGACTCCGCTCCGAGGAATGACTACTCTCCGAGGAATTACTACTCTCTGAGGAATGACTACTCTCCGAGGAATGACTCCGCTCCGAGGAATGACTCCGCTCCCAGGAATGACTCCGCTCCGAGGAATGACTCCGCTCCGAGGAATGACTCCGCTTCGAGGAATGACTCCGCTCCGAGGAATGATTCCGCTCCGAAGAATGACTCCGCTCCGAGGAATGACTCCGCTCCGAGGAATGACTCCGCCCCGAGGAATGATTCCGCTCCGAGGAATGACTCCGCTCCGAGGAATGACTCCGCTCCGAGGAATGACTACTCTCAGAGGAATGACTACTCTCCGAGGAATGACTACTCTCCGAAGAATGACTCCGCTCTCAGCTGATTTCCGGTCCGTCGGCTTGGGGAGCCAACACCACCGGTCCGCCGCGGCCGTCTCGCTCCGTTTTTGTCTGCGGCTGTGATTGAAATTCTCGGCGGGCGGGCGGGCTGGCGGGTCAGCCGGGCCCGGTTCGCCGGCAGACCGGGTGCGGTCGGCTGTGCCGGGTGCGGTCGGCCATTGAGCCGACCTCGCGGCGCCCTAATTACATGGCGGCTAAGTGGTCCGACGGAGAGACGTGTCCGCCCAAGGCAGCTTAGCGCGCGGCCGTCAAAGCCGGCGATGTGGAAGGGGGGGGGGGTATCTCCCGGGGGAAAGGTTGAAGAGTTGAGAAAATTGCTGTCCGGCTGGTGACGCGCTGTGGGTGGCGGGGGATGCTGGCGGAAGGGTGTGATTAAGGGGGGGGGGAGAGTAGGATGTGAGATGGAAGCGGGCGGGCGGGCGGGCGGGCGGGCGGGCGGGCGGGCGGGCGGGCGACCTGTCAACCGAAACACGGCCGACCAGCCGGTTGTCGGGCTGACTGACGGATGGAGGCCGGCTGACCAGCGGCTGACCAGCGGCTGACCAGCGGCTGAGGCCCGGGGTGGTCACGGGAGCCGGGGCAGCGCCACGCCTGGTGTCGCTCTCTTCTCTCCCCGATCGTCCCCGTTGTTGCTGCGTTTCCGTTGCCGTCTTGTCACTGCTGGCAGCGGCTATGCTGGCGGTGCTGGCTGTGCTGGCTGTGCTGGCTGTGCTGGCTGTGCTGGCTGTGCTGGATGTGCTGGATGTGCTGGCCGGGCTGGCCGGGCTGGCCGGGCTGGCCGGGCTGGCCGGGCTGGCCGGGCTGGCCGGGCTGGCCGTGCTGGCCGTGCTGGCCGTGCTGGCCGTGCTGGCCGCGCTGGCGGCGGCGCTGGCGGCGGCGCTGGCGGCGGCGCTGTCGGCGGCGCTGGCGGCGGCGCTGGCGGCGGCGCTGGAGGCGGCGAGCAGCTTCGTACCCAGTGGGCGGCCGTCAGCCATTGTGACGCTGCGCGTGCCTGGCGTACCGAACGGCTTCCGCGTCAGCCCGCCGCTCCCCACTCCAGCGACGCCCCCCCTCCCTCGACACCGCCGCCGCGGCTCCTCTGGCGGTCTGGATCGCTGGAACGGAAAGGGGTGGAGGATTGAAAATCAGCGGGTGTGCGGATTGAGATCTGCGATACTGAACTGTACTGCTGTCGGTCGTGCGCGTTCTAGTGAATATGTCATTTTCATCTTGGCTTCTCTCCCCTTGTTTGTGTATGTATCGCGTTTGTGTTTACAATGTGTATAAGTATATTGTATACACGTACCTGTCGCTGAAGTGATGTCGCTGGCGTGTCCTCCCGATCCCGTCCCGCAGCCGGGCCCATACACTGCTTCTGACTGGTCACTACACCCCTGCCTGCCTTTGCCATCACCCCGTCTCGCCTCTGATCCCTCAGCAAGGCGCAGGCGCTGACCCTTCCCGCCTCTGATTTCACAGCCAAGCGCAGGCACTGACCCTTCCCGCCTCTGATTTCACAGCCAAGCGCAGGCACTGACCCTTCCCGCCTCTGATTTCACAGCCAGGCGCAGGCGCTGACACATCCCGCCTCTGATTTCACAGCCAAGCGCAGGCACTGACCCTTCCCGCCTCTGATTTCACAGTCAGGCGCAGGCGCTGACCCTTCCCGCCTCTGATTTTACAGCCAGGCGCAGGCACTGACCCTTCCCGCCTCTGATTTCACAGCCAGGCGCAGGCGCTGACCCTTCCCGCCTCTGATTTCACAGCCAGGCGCAGGCGCTGACCCTTCCCGCCTCTGATTTCACAGCCAGGCGCAGGCGCTGACACATCCCGCCTCTGAATTCACAGCCAAGCGCAGGCACTGACCCTTCCCGCCTCTGATTTCACAGCCAAGCGCAGGCACTGACCCTTCCCGCCTCTGATTTCACAGCCAGGCGCAGGCACTGACCCTTCCCGCCTCTGATTTCACAGCCAGGCGCAGACACTGCCCCTTCCCGCCTCTGATTTCACAGCCAGGCGTAGGCGCTGACCCTTCCCGCCTCTGATTTCACAGCCAGGCGCAGGCGCTGACACATCCCGCCTCTGATTTCACAGCCAAGCGCAGGCACTGACCCTTCCCGCCTCTGATTTCACAGCCAGGCGCAGGCGCTGACCCTTCCCGCCTCTGATTTCACAGCCAGGCGCAGGCACTGACCCTTCCCGCCTCTGATTTCACAGCCAGGCGCAGGCGCTGACCCTTCCCGCCTCTGATTTCACAGCCAGGCGCAGGCGCTGACCCTTCCCGCCTCTGATTTCACAGCCAGGCGCAGGCGCTGACACATCCCGCCTCTGATTTCACAGCCAAGCGCAGGCACTGACCCTTCCCGCCTCTGATTTCACAGCCAAGCGCAGGCACTGACCCTTCCCGCCTCTGATTTCACAGCCAGGCGCAGGCACTGACCCTTCCCGCCTCTGATTTCACAGCCAGGCGCAGACACTGCCCCTTCCCGCCTCTGATTTCACAGCCAGGCGCAGGCGCTGACCCTTCCCGCCTCTGATTTCACAGCCAGGCGCAGGCGCTGACCATGCTGTGTCGTCTGTACGCTGAGCGATCTGCTGACCTCTGGAAGACCTCCACGGTGGCGCCCTGGCTGCAGAGGAACGCCGCCGAGGCGGCGCGGCTGGCGAGCCAGCAGGACCCGCGCGTCGCCGAGGGTCAGGAAACGAGGAAGAAAAGGTGAGGAGCGGGTAGTACTGGGCATATGGAGGGGGGGGGGGGGGCAGGGGGGGGGGGGGGGGGGAGTCTGTAGGAATAGCAAGTATAAAGAGATGAGAGATGACCAGCTGAGTTATCGGGGGTGGGCAAGAGGTAGTCCGATGAGTTAGGGCCATCGAAGTCATCAAGCTTGTAATGGCCTGGTAATGATGCGTGGCGCTGATAACCTAGCCATGCTGGACGCCGAATAAAGCCGGCCGTAATAGACGGCCATGCTGTAATATCGTGCCCGTGACAGATGGTGACGGTCGGCCTATGTTATTGCCTCCTGAGCCTAACGAAACAATGTGGCAACACGCTTATTGAACTATTGCATAACTTCTTCTCTGAGCTGTTGTTTTTACCGTCTGCCTCCGAGAGTTGCCGGATCAGCGAGGCGATATTGTTCGGTGTTTGTATGCGGGGAAAGCTGTGCATTGCAGCTAGCGGAACTTTACCCGGAATTTGAGAGTTTGGCTGCTGTTTAGAAACCGATTGTGTTTCGAAGTCGGGCTTTGGCCGCGCAGTGTTTGTGTCGGAATCCGGGGCTCCGTTGTAACTATTACCAATCGATTGGAGAGCGTTCGGTGTGTATTCTGTATTCCCCTGACGGTATCGGCGACTTATACTGGCCTCAGGGAGGTTGGCGACGTCAAATTACCACAATTGAGAACTGGAGGGAAGTTATGCAGACCAAACAAATCAGGGATCAACAAAGGCGTACTGGTCCCCACGGAACAGGGCGCAGTGGAGCTCACCAATTGAAGGGCTTGGCCTTTACTCAGTACACTTCTGAGTGCTCCCTGTCCAGCACTAGCAGCAGTGGAACAGGGCGCAGGGAACAGAGAACAGAACAGGGCGCAGTGGAGCTCACCAATTGAAGGGCCTGGCCTTTACTCAGTACACTTCTGATTGCTCCCGGCCCAGGACTAGCTCCACTGCTGAATCCTGCTGAGTCCTGGGCTGCTGAGTCCGGAGCTGCTGAACCCTTAATTGCTCAGTCCTGAGCTGTGGAGTCCTGGACTGCTGAGTCCTGGGCTGCTGAGTCCTGAGCTGCTGAATCCTGGGCTGCTGAGTCCTGAACTGTTGAGTCCTGAGCTGCCGAGTCCTGAGCTGCTGAGTCCTGGGCTGCTGAGTCCTGAGCTGCCGAGTCCTGAACTGCTGAGTCCTGGACTGTTGAGTCCTGAGTTGATGAGTCCTGAGCTGCTGAGTCCTGGGCTGCTGAGCTGTTGAGTCCTGAACTGTTGAGTCCTGAGCTGCTGAGTCCTGAGCTGCTGAGTCCTGAGCTGCTGAGTCCTGGGCTGCTGAGTCCTGAGCTGCCGAGTCCTGAGCTGCTGAGTCATGAGCTGGTGAACCCTGAGTTGCTGAGTCCTGAGCTGCTGAGTCCTGAGCTGCTGAGCTGCTGAGTCCTGGACTGCTGAGTCCTGGGCTGCTGAGCTGAGTACTGAGCTGTTGAGTCCTGAGCTGCTGAGTCCTGAGATGCTGAGTCCTGAGCTGCTGAGTCCTGAGCTGCTGAGTCCTGAGCTGCTGAGTCCTGAGCTGCTGAATCCTGGACTGCTGAGTCCTGTGCTGCGGAGCTGCTGAGTCCTGAGCTGTTGAGTCCTGAACTGTTGAGTCCTGAGCTGCCGAGTCCTGAGTTGCTGAGTCCTGGGCTGCTGAGTCTTGAGCTGCTGAGCTGCTGAGTCCTGGACTCCTGAGCTGCTGAGTCCTGGGCTGCTGAGCTGCTGAGTCCTGTGCTGCTGAGTCCTGAGCTGCTGAGTCCTGGACTGCTGAGTCCTGTGCTGCTGAGTCCTGAGCTGCTGAGTCCTGGGCTGCTGAACTGCTGAGTCCTGTGCTGCTGAGTCCTGAGCTGCTGAGCTGCTGAGTCCTGGGCTGCTGAACTGCTGAGTCCTGGGCTGCTGAACTGCTGAGTCCTGGGCTGCTGAATTGCTGAGTCCTGGGCTGCTGAGTCCTTGACTGCTGAGTCCTGTGCTGCTGAGCTGCTGAGTCCTGGGCTGCTGAACTGCTGAGTCCTGGACTGCTGAGCTGCTGAGTCCTGGGCTGCTGAGTCCTTGACTGCTGAGTCCTGTGCTGCTGAGCTGCTGAGTCCTGGGCTGCTGAACTGCTGAGTCCTGGACTGCTGAGCTGCTGAGTCCTGGGCTGCTGAGTCCTGAGCTGCTGAGTCCTGAACTGCTGAGTCCTGTGCTGCTGAGTCCTGTGTTGCTGAGTCCTGGACTGCTGGGTCCTGGACTGCTGAATCCTGAGCTGCTGAGTCCTGGGCTACTGAGCTGCTGAGTCCTGGGCTGCTGAGCTGCTGAGTCCTGGGCTGCTGAGCTGCTGAGTCGCCCTTTCAGTTTACGGCCATGGATCCAGAGGGCGGTCGAGTGTTTTCTGTCTGAGAGTGAAATAGTTATTTTCTGACAATGATGTGCAGCTGCGTAATATGATGCGTGTTGAGCAGTTGCAGACCCCACCGTGGCAATTGAGAACTCCCACGATCGATATCTCACTTTCGCAGAGTAAGAAAAACGACTTATCGAGTGAGGTGTTTCGAGCGATGGCGATGGAGCACATCGCGTCATACGAGGGTCATATTCGCACCTATACAGACGGTTCTAAGACAGACCGAGGAGTAGGCTGTGCTTTTGTGAGTGGTGACTATACAAGGTCTTTCACTTTGCCAAAACAAGCGTCCGTGTTTACATCCAAGCTTATAGGCCTGGTGAAAGCGCTAACATTATTGAAGTAGGTAATGGCTCTTTACACCTTATTTTAATGGACTCTCTTAGCAGCCTTTTGGCAGTCAGAACCTTTTATCCCACGCAGAACATTGTACAGGATATTTTAAGGCGCATCACCGAATTACATCAGGCAGGTAAACAGGTTACTCTTTGTTGGATACCCAGTCACGTGGGAATACATGGGAATGAGCTGGCTGACGCTGCTGCAAAGCGTGCTGCTCAGGTGCGGTGTACGCGACGTCTGCCTCTTCCAGCGGGATATTTATTTCCGGCCATCACTACATCTCTACAAGACAAATGGCAACAAGTGTGGGATGGAGCAGGCAGAAATAAGCTACGGGAAATAAAGCCCAGGCTGGGCGTTGACACTCCAGTTCCCGCAAAGTTAGGAGGGTGGAAGTTATTCCTTGTAGGCACGCATCGGTCACACCTATGTAACTCACGACTATCTAGTGTGTAATGACAGCAGGCCAATCTGTGCTAGCTGTGGGTCGATACTCTCCGTAAAACATATGCTGGTTGTATGTCCGCTCCTCGCTGCTTAACGATCGCGCTTTTTCGTCCAGACTTCTTCTCCACTAACTTTGTGTCAGCTTTTAGGCGACGATTCAGCAGCTATTCAGACAGATCGATTGTTTGCCTTCATCTCAGCCACCGGAATACCTATAGTATATACACCATAGTGGCAAGATGAACTTCGTTATGGGCGCCAAGTGACCATAAGTAGTCGGTGCGCCCAAAACCCCCAAATCATCAGCTGAGTCCTGGGCTGCTAAGTCCTGGGCTGCTGAGTCCTGAGCTGCTGAGTCCTGAGCTGCTGAGTCTTGAGTCCTCCTGAGTCAGCTGAGTCCCACTGAGCCCCGTCAGCACTAAGCCGGGCTGTCGGCAGTCAGCGAGTGACCTTGGGGCACGACCCCTGCCGCCGTGACCGGTCTCAGGGCCGGCTGAACCCCGACTGATCGCAGGATCAGGCGGGCCTGCCGCCGAGAAATTCCGGCCGTCGCCCGTCGTTATCGCCGGGGACGTGACCGGTGTGCGGCGCTCTGTGCTGTCTTCCTGCTGCTGCTGCTGCTGCTGCTGCTGCTGCTGCTGCTGCTGCTGCTGCTGCTGCTGCTGCTGCTGCTGCTGCTGCTGCTGCTGCTGCTGCTGCTGCTGCTGCTGCTGCTGCTGCTGCTGCTGCTGCTGCTGCTGCTGCTGCTGCTGCTGCTGCTGCTGCTGCTGCTGCTGCTGCTGCTGCTGCTGCTGCTGCTGCTGCTGCTGCTGCTGCTGCTGCTGCTGCTGCTGCTGCTGCTGCTGCTGCTGCTGCTGCTGCTGCTGCTGCTGCTGCTGCTGCTGCTGCTGCTGCTGCTGCTGCTGCTGCTGCTGCTGCTGCTGCTGCTGCTGCTGCTGCTGCTCCGCCGCCGCCGCCGCCGCCGCCGCCGCCGCCGCCGCCGCCGCCGCCGCCGCCGCCGCCGCCGCCGCCGCCGCCGCCGCCGCCGCCGCCGCCGCCGCCGCCGCCGCCGCCGCCGCCGCCGCCGCCGCCGCCGCCGCCGCCGCCGCCGCCGCCGCCGCCGCCGCCGCCGCCGCCGCCGCCGCCGCCGCCGCCGCCGCCGCCGCCGCCGCCGCCGCCGCCGCCGCCGCCGCCGCCGCCGCCGCCGCCGCCGCCGCCGCCGCCGCCGCCGCCGCCGCCGCCGCCGCCGCCGCCGCCGCCGCCGCCGCCGCCGCCGCCGCCGCCGCCGCCGCCGCCGCCGCCGCCGCCGCCGCCGCCGCCGCCGCCGCCGCCGCCGCCGCCGCCGCCGCGCATGCCTGTGTGTGCTGTGTTCGGTTGGCAGACGTTATCTGAGGAGTCCTTACGGGAAGGGAAGCAGGCGGTCCGGTTAGCGAAGTATCTGACAGAGAACTGACCTTTTATTCGATCAAAACGGAAAATTGACTTAACTTGGGAATATCGTACGATTTATTATTTCCTCCGATACTATGTGTGAAATGTATATGCCATGAACATGAACAGTGCTCTTGGGTCTCACACTGGCCCATCTTTCGGAATTAATTGAAGTTGCACATGCTGGTTCACAATACGATAAAGGTCATGAGAAGGCGATTACAGGCGAGGCCGGCACTCATCCTAGCTCTTTGCCAGACACCGTTCAAATGATGGAGACCCGGAGTAGAGTATGACATGGATTGATCAATTAGGATCCAATCCAATCCGAATCCATCAAGTCTTAATCCAGATCCAATCCAAATCCATAAAGTGCTGCAATGCTGACCCGATCCAATCCAGTCCATTCGGAGTTAGATAAAATTGTGAATATTTTATATAAATAGCGGTTGTTTGAATAAGTTATTGTTACAAATATACTCATCGCAAAATAATAAACATCATGAAGAATCAACTATCATGAACTCTTGGTTCGATTGGTTGTTTAATATTCAAAATATAAAAATGGATCCAGTCCAATCCAAATCCATTCGAAGCCAAATTTTGTGATCCAATCCGATCCAAATCCAATGGATTGGACTGGTTCACTAATCCATTGGATTAACCCTCGCCTGACAGGCCCCCTGAGGTTTTTCTTGAATAACTTTTGACACATAGGGTGCATCTTGCTGAAATTTTTGTTAGCTGAGTTTACAACAATTATACTAGGCTGTAAAAATTTATTTGAAACTGGTTAAGTATTTTGGGAGATAATAATGTTTTGATGACGTCATGTTGGTAAAAAAATGAGAAATATTTGAAAAAATCGTAGGAAACAGAGTTTTAAAGCAAATTGCAAACTCAATTCACCAAATATACAAAATAGCATTCTCTTTAAAATGGCAATCTCGGATTTTTTTTGGGGGGGTTTTGACCCCTAAAATGAAAACAAAAATGATAAAAATCCCCACAAAAACAAAATTTTCGAAGATATTAGAAAAACCGGAATATATGTGAGGGAACTGAGCATGGACAATGGTCATACCAAATTGCAAAGCAATATCTCCATTATTGACTGAGTGATGGCTTCCTAAGTGTAAGAAACTGATGACGTCATTTTTTGTAAAATAACTTTTCTGACATTTTTGGACAAGATACGAGCAAATCATTACTTTGTTTGTATTTCTGAGCCACTACTGGTCTAGGAACATGCCTTTTTATTTACATTTATTAATTTCTAATTTTGAGGTTTTCTGAAGAGCAAAATCGCGGTTCTGGACGTGGTAAATCCGAGGTCATTCACTTGACCTGGAAGGTCAACCGTTGACCTGAAACCTTAAAATCGCATACTGTTAGATTCCTCTCATGACAGGCAACATGCTGGTTCTTACCGCATTGCTCTAAGTTGCTTGGTTTGGAAGTTAACAGGGGGAGGGCTGTCAGGCCCCCCGTAGGGCGAAGGTGAAAAAAGCACCCGTAGGGCGAGGGTTAATCCAATCCATTTCATACTCTGACCCGGAGCATAGTTGAAGGGCATTGGTATTTGTGCTTAGAATGGATAGGGCAAAGGCGTTTGCTCGTGAACAAATATGAAATAAAACGTGTCGATGACCGCGTGACTGATGTGATGACCGCGTGTGAGACTCATGCAGGTGATAACCGCGTGTGAGACTCATGCAGCTATGTTGATTCATCATATTCTATTGTTGCCTTTTTAGCCCGCAAGCGCACGCGCTGCGGGCATTTCGAGCTCGCGAAGAATATTGCCAGGTTTTCAGAGCGCTGTCGATGTTGCGAGGTCTTTGCGGATTTCATTGCGCACATAATACGATCAGAATAAACTACACGTTCAAGTGCGTGTCTTTGTTCATTACACACCACCTAACGTATTGGCTCTTCCGCTTTTTTCTTTGGGTGGGTGTTTGTATTCAGATGCAGACTTATACGTACTCTTACCTTGACTGTGGTAATGAAGCGTGCCATTTGTGTGATAGTGATGCGCCGCGCCGCTCTCGCCTCACCTCTGACGCCACGCTGCTGAGTTGTGTCTCACGAGTTGTGTCTCGCTGATGAGTTGTGTCTCACGAGTTGTGTCACGAGTTGTGTCTCACGAGTTGTGTCTCGCTGCTGAGTTGTGTCTCGCTGCTGAGTTGTGTCTCGCTGCTGAGTTGTGTCTCGCTGCTGAATTGTCTCGCTGCTGAGTTGTGTCTCACGAGTTGTGTCTCGCTGCTGAATTGTGTCTCACGAGTTGTGTCTCGCTGCTGAGTTGTGTCTCATGTGTCATGCCTCTGGCCGCAGGTACCCTGGCATGCCTCTCTCCATCTGCCGCCCTGGCATGCCTCTCTCCATCTGCCGACACGTCGTGGTGGCCGACGTCAAGGAGGTCATGGGCTTCCTGCCGCCGGTAAGCCACGGCATTACGGTGTGTTTACTCTGGTGTCTGTGTTGATGCAGTTCCTGGTGTAGTTATTTCCGTGTGTAGCCGTTGGTGTGGACTCTGTTACAATCCCCTGCACATCAGTCCTGTGATGGTCATGAGCAGAGTTGATATTAGTTTTAGGTATCCCGAGAAAAAAAACGAAGTACCTCAATAAGTCACATCTTATTGCATGTTTGCACGTTTACCCGGAACAATGGATATCATCATGTATACAATAAGTACCATGATTATACTTATTTTATCCATGATATAATTGTGACCATTATAAAGTCCTGGTGGTGGACCGCCATTTACCAGTTTATCTTTCTCAGTACCAATGTCTTTGAGCTGAGAACAGGAGGCGGTGCTCATCTTCTGTTCTGTGCGTGTTTATCGGACTTGTGATTCACCCGGAAGTTGAACGTGAGGGTAAACATTACGATAATTTCTCAACCACTGCGCCTGGCTAAACTCACTTGCTATCGTTTAAGCCCCATCTTACACCGCCACGGAATGGCCTTCCTCACAGTGTGTCGTTTCCGCATGCCGGTGCGTCGTCCTTATCAGTTTCAGCAGCCACTGTACCCTGTCCTGACATGGCACACTACCACTCTGCCGTACACAGGAAGAACCACGTATGCCACGGGTTTCGGCGACTGACATACGTGGTTCTTTCTTTGCACGCCAGCACTGATCTTCCGCTCGCTTATTTTACTGACTTCCTTTTCTTGCGTCTCCCTCCTACGTTCCGTTACCGTCTTTCTTTCCGACTTCCCTCTCCGACTTTCCCATCCACCATTTCCTCTCCCGCCCTCCCTCCTTTCTCGCCTGCCCACCCCGCCACCTCGTCTTGTCGCGCGTCCTCCGGCCTCCGTCGTCCTTCGCGCGTCGCCTGTCTTCCGGGTCGCGTGTGTACACTTGCGCTCGGCGCCATCATCGGACGTGTTTGCTCACGTTCTCTGTCGAGAGAACCAATCGGCGCTGAGTGGCCGAACGTCGCCGAACACGGCGCGCCGGCCGCTAATCGCCGCGGGAACGGCAAATACCGCCGCCGACTGTCACCGCCGACTGTCACCGCCGAGTGTCACCGCAGAGTGTCACCGCCGAGTGTCACCGCCGAGTGTCGCCGCCGAGTGTCGCCGCCGAGTGTCACCGCCGAATGTCACCGCCGAGTGTATGGATGTCACCGTACCGAGAGTCCGAGTGTCACCGCCGAGTGTCACCGCCGAGTGTCACCGCCGAGTGTCACCGCCGAGTGTCACCGCCGAGTGTCACCGCCGAGTGTCACCGCCGAGTGTCACCGCCGAGTGTCACCGCCGAGTGTCACCGCCGAGTGTCGCCGCCGAGTGTCGCCGCCGAGTGTCACCGCCGAGTGTCATCGCCGAGTGTCACCGCCGTGTGTCACCGCCGAGTGTCACCGCCGAGTGTCACCGCCGTGTGTCACCGCCGAGTGTCACCGCCGAGTGTCACCGCCGACTGTCACCGCCGAGTGTCGCCGCCGAGTGTCACCGCCGAGTGTCACCGCCGAGTGTCACCGCCGAGTGTCGCCGCCGAGTGTCACCGCCGAGTGATACCGCCGAGTGATACCGCCGAGTGTTGCCGCCGAGTGATACCGCCGAGTGTTGCCGCCGAGTGTCACCGTACCGAGTGCCCGAGTGTCACTGCGGGTCCTGCCATGCCGGACCGGGCCGGGTCGAGACGTGTCTGCCTCCCGTACGTCGCGGGTTGTCCGTGATAATATTCACGTCGGCAACGCTCCGTACGGCGTGAATGACGTCGGCAGCCTGGCACCCTGCCGGCGTGTGCACGCTCTCAGAACCCTCTGGTCTCGACACCCGAGGTGTGTCAGTGTGTGACGGCACGTGCAGTACCTTCATTGAACCAGAGGGGTTGCTCCTCCAGAGAATTGGCTCTCCACTGGGCCGGAGTGAATCGGACGAACTTCCGACGCAAAGTTGTGCGGAATGTGACTGATATGAATGCCGATGTACGGTTGACGGACATTGGTCGGGCTTTGGTTACGTGCTTTGGCAGCCAATAGCCCTGTGGCCCTCAGTATTGGCAATGTTGCTGGAGTTTCGCATGACAAGCGCGAGGTAAATGTCAGTGAGATGCAAATCCCTACCAAGACATTCTGTCTGCTCACCATGTGACATGGCTGACATACAGTCTCCTCACCATGTGACATGGCTGACATACAGTATTCTGTCTGCTCACCATGATGACATGGCTGACATACAGTCTCCTCACCATGATGACATGGCTGACATACAGTATTCTGTCTGCTCACCATGTGACATGGCTGACATACAGTCTCCTCACCATGATGACATGGCTGACATACAGTCTCCTCACCATGATGACATGGCTGACATACAGTCTCCTCACCATGATGACATGGCTGACATACAGTCTTCTCACCATGATGTCATGGCTGACATACAGTATTCTGTCTGCTCACCATGTGACATGGCTGCCATACAGTATTCTGTCTGCTCACCATGATGACATGTCTGACATACAGTATTCTGTCTGCTCACCATGTGACATGGCTGACATACAGTCTCCTCACCATGATGACATGGCTGACATACAGTATTCTGTCTGCTCACCATGATAACATGGCTGACATACAGTATTCTGTCTGCTCACCATGGTGACATGGCTGACATACAGTATTCTGTCTGCTCACCATGATGACATGGCTGACATACAGTCTCCTCACCATGATGACATGGCTGACATACAGTATTCTGTCTCCTCACCATGGTGACATGGCTGACATACAGTATTCTGTCTGCTCACCATGTGACATGACTGACATACAGTATTCTGTCTCCTCACCATGTGACATGGCTGACATACAGTATTCTGTCTCCTCACCATGTGACATGGCTGACATACAGTATTCTGTCTCCTCACCATGATGACATGGCTGACATACAGTCTCCTCACCATGATGACATGGCTGACATACAGTATTCTGTCTCCTCACCATGATGACATGGCTGACATACAGTATTCTGTCTGCTCACCATGTGACATGACTGACATACAGTATTCTGTCTCCTCACCATGTGACATGGCTGACATACAGTATTCTGTCTCCTCACCATGTGACATGGCTGACATACAGTCTCCTCACCATGTGACATGGCTGACATACAGTATTCTGTCTCCTCACCATGATGACATGGCTGACATACAGTCTCCTCACCATGATGACATGGCTGACATACAGTATTCTGTCTCCTCACCATGATGACATGGCTGACATACAGTCTCCTCACCATGATGACATGGCTGACATACAGTATTCTGTCTCCTCACCATGATGACATGGCTGACATACAGTCTCCTCACCATGATGACATGGCTGACATACAGTATTCTGTCTCCTCACCATGATGACATGGCTGACATACAGTATTCTGTCTCCTCACCATGATGACATGGCTGACATACAGTCTCCTCACCATGATGACATGGCTGACATACAGTATTCTGTCTCCTCACCATGATGACATGGCTGACATACAGTCTCCTCACCATGATGACATGGCTGACATACAGTATTCTGTCTCCTCACCATGATGACATGGCTGACATACAGTCTCCTCACCATGATGACATGGCTGACATACAGTATTCTGTCTCCTCACCATGATGACATGGCTGACATACAGTATTCTGTCTCCTCACCATGATGACATGGCTGACATACAGTATTCTGTCTGCTCACCATGTGACATGGCTGACATACAGTATTTTGTCTCCTCACCATGATGACATGGCTGACATACAGTATTCTGTCTCCTCACCATGATGACATGGCTGACATACAGTATTCTGTCTGCTCACCATGTGACATGGCTGACATACAGTATTCTGTCTCCTCACCATGATGACATGGCTGATATACAGTATTCTGTCTCCTCACCATGATGACATGGCTGACATACAGTCTCCTCACCATGATGACATGGCTGACATACAGTATTCTGTCTGCTCACCATGATGACATGGCTGACATACAGTCTCCTCACCATGATGACATGGCTGACATACAGTATTCTGTCTCCTCACCATGATGACATGGCTGACATACAGTATTCTGTCTGCTCACCATGTGACATGGCTGACATACAGTATTCTGTCTCCTCACCATGATGACATGGCTGACATACAGTATTCTGTCTGCTCACCATGATGACATGGCTGACATACAGTATTCTGTCTGCTCACCATGTGACATGACTGACATACAGTATTCTGTCTGCTCACCATGATGACATGGCTGACATACAGTCTCCTCACCATGTGACATGGCTGACATACAGTATTCTGTCTGCTCACCATGATGTCATGGCTGACATACAGTATTCTGTCTGCTCACCATGATGACATGGCTGACATACAGTCTCCTCACCATGTGACATGGCTGACATACAGTATTCTGTCTGCTCACCATGTGACATGGCTGACATACAGTATTCTGTCTGCTCACCATGTGACATGGCTGACATACAGTATTCTGTCTGCTCACCATGATGACATGGCTGACATACAGTCTCCTCACCATGATGACATGGCTGACATACAGTATTCTGTCTGCTCACCATGATGACATGGCTGACATACAGTCTCCTCACCATGTGACATGGCTGACATACAGTATTCTGTCTGCTCACCATGATGTCATGGCTGACATACAGTATTCTGTCTGCTCACCATGTGACATGGCTGACATACAGTATTCTGTCTGCTCACCATGATGACATGGCTGACATACAGTCTCCTCACCATGTGACATGGCTGACATACAGTATTCTGTCTGCTCACCATGATGTCATGGCTGACATACAGTATTCTGTCTGCTCACCATGTGACATGGCTGACATACAGTATTCTGTCTGCTCACCATGATGTCATGGCTGACATACAGTATTCTGTCTGCTCACCATGATGACATGGCTGACATACAGTATTCTGTCTGCTCACCATGATGACATGGCTGACATACAGTCTCCTCACCATGATGACATGGCTGACATACAGTATTCTGTCTCCTCACCATGATGACATGGCTGACATACAGTATTCTGTCTGCTCACCATGTGACATGGCTGACATACAGTATTCTGTCTCCTCACCATGATGACATGGCTGACATACAGTATTCTGTCTGCTCACCATGATGACATGGCTGACATACAGTCTCCTCACCATGATGTCATGGCTGACATACAGTATTCTGTCTGCTCACCATGATGACATGGCTGACATACAGTCTCCTCACCATGTGACATGGCTGATATACAGTATTCTGTCTGCTCACCATGTGACATGGCTGACATACAGTATTCTGTCTGCTCACCATGTGACATGACTGACATACAGTATTCTGTCTGCTCACCATGATGACATGGCTGACATACAGTCTCCTCACCATAATGACATGGCTGACATACAGTATTCTGTCTGCTCACCATGATGACATGGCTGACATACAGTCTCCTCACCATGTGACATGGCTGACATACAGTATTCTGTCTGCTCACCATGATGTCATGGCTGACATACAGTATTCTGTCTGCTCACCATGTGACATGGCTGACATACAGTATTCTGTCTGCTCACCATGTGACATGGCTGACATACAGTATTCTGTCTCCTCACCATGATGACATGGCTGACATACAGTATTCTGTCTGCTCACCATGTGACATGGCTGACATACAGTATTCTGTCTCCTCACCATGATGACATGGCTGACATACAGTATTCTGTCTCCTCACCATGATGACATGGCTGACATACAGTATTCTGTCTGCTCACCATGTGACATGGCTGACATACAGTATTCTGTCTCCTCACCATGATGTCATGGCTGACATACAGTATTCTGTCTCCTCACCATGATGCCATGGCTGACATACAGTCTCCTCACCATGATGACATGGCTGACATACAGTATTCTGTCTGCTCACCATGATGTCATGGCTGACATACAGTATTCTGTCTGCTCACCATGATGACATGGCTGACATACAGTCTCCTCACCATGTGACATGGCTGACATACAGTATTCTGTCTCCTCACCATGATGTCATGGCTGACATACAGTATTCTGTCTGCTCACCATGATGACATGGCTGACATACAGTATTCTGTCTGCTCACCATGTGACATGGCTGACATACAGTCTCCTCACCATGATGACATGGCTGACATACAGTATTCTGTCTCCTCACCATGATGACATGGCTGACATACAGTATTCTGTCTGCTCACCATGATGTCATGGCTGACATACAGTATTCTGTCTCCTCACCATGTGACATGGCTGACATACAGTATTCTGTCTCCTCACCATGATGACATGGCTGACATACAGTCTCCTCACCATGATGACATGGCTGACATACAGTATTCTGTCTGCTCACCATGTGACATGGCTGACATACAGTCTCCTCACCATGTGACATGGCTGACATACAGTATTCTGTCTCCTCACCATGATGACATGGCTGACATACAGTATTCTGTCTCCTCACCATGATGACATGGCTGACATACAGTCTCCTCACCATGTGACATGGCTGACATACAGTATTCTGTCTCCTCACCATGATGACATGGCTGACATACAGTATTCTGTCTGCTCACCATGTGACATGGCTGACATACAGTCTCCTCACCATGATGACATGGCTGACATACAGTATTCTGTCTCCTCACCATGATGTCATGGCTGACATACAGTATTCTGTTTCCTCACCATGATGAAATGGCTGACATACAGTCTCCTCACCATGATGACATGGCTGACATACAGTATTCTGTCTCCTCACCATGATGTCATGACTGACATACAGTATTCTGTCTCCTCACCATGTGACATGGCTGACATACAGTATTCTGTCTGCTCACCATGTGACATGGCTGACATACAGTCTCCTCACCATGATGTCATGGCTGACATACAGTATTCTGTCTCCTCACCATGATGACATGGCTGACATACAGTATTCTGTCTGCTCACCATGTGACATGGCTGACATACAGTATTCTGTCTCCTCACCATGATGACATGGCTGACATACAGTATTCTGTCTCCTCACCATGATGACATGGCTGACATACAGTATTCTGTCTCCTCACCATGTGACATGGCTGACATACAGTATTCTGTCTCCGCACCATGATGACATGGCTGACATACAGTATTCTGTCTCCTCACCATGTGGCATGGCTGACATACAGTCTCCTCACCATGATGACATGGTTGACATACAGTATTCTGTCTCCTCACCATGATGACATGGCTGACATACAGTATTCTGTCTGCTCACCATGTGACATGGCTGACATACAGTATTCTGTCTGCTCACCATGTGACATGGCTGACATACAGTCTCCTCACCATGTGACATGGCTGACATGCAGTATTCTGTCTCCTCACCATGATGACAGGGCTGACATACAGTATTCTGTCTCCTCACCATGATGACATGGCTGACATACAGTATTCTGTCTGCTCACCATGTGACATGGCTGACATACAGTCTCCTCACCATGATGACATGGCTGACATACAGTATTCTGTCTCCTCACCATGATGACATGGCTGACATACAGTATTATGTCTGCTCACCATGTGACATGGCTGACATACAGTATTCTGTCTCCTCACCATGATGTCATGGCTGACATACAGTATTCTGTCTCCTCACCATGATGACATGGCTGACATACAGTATTCTGTCTGCTCACCATGATGACATGGCTGACATACAGTCTCCTCACCATGATGTCATGGCTGACATACAGTATTCTGTCTCCTCACCATGATGACATGGCTGACATACAGTATTCTGTCTCCTCACCATGATGACATGGCTGACATACAGTATTCTGTCTCCTCACCATGATGACATGGCTGACATACAGTATTCTGTCTGCTCACCATGTGACATGGCTGACATACAGTCTCCTCACCATGATGACATGGCTGACATACAGTATTCTGTCTCCTCACCATGATGACATGGCTGACATACAGTATTATGTCTCCTCACCATGTGACATGGCTGACATACAGTCTCCTCACCATGATGACATGGCTGACATACAGTATTCTGTCTCCTCACCATGATGACATGGCTGACATACAGTATTCTGTCTCCTCACCATGTGACATGGCTGACATACAGTATTCTGTCTCCTCACCATGATGACATGGCTGACATACAGTATTCTGTCTCCTCACCATGATGACATGGCTGACATACAGTATTCTGTCTGCTCACCATGTGACATGGCTGACATACAGTATTCTGTCTGCTCACCATGATGACATGGCTGACATACAGTATTCTGTCTCCTCACCATGATGACATGGCTGACATACAGTATTCTGTCTCCTCACCATGATGACATGGCTGACATACAGTCTCCTCACCATGATGACATGGCTGACATACAGTATTCTGTCTCCTCACCATGATGACATGGCTGACATACAGTATTCTGTCTCCTCACCATGATGACATGGCTGACATACAGTATTCTGTCTCCTCACCATGATGACATGGCTGACATACAGTCTCCTCACCATGTGGCATGGCTGACATACAGTATTATGTCTCCTCACCATGATGACATGGCTGACATACAGTCTCCTCACCATGATGACATGGCTGACATACAGTATTCTGTCTCCTCACCATGATGACATGGCTGACATACAGTATTCTGTCTCCTCACTATGTGACATGGCTGACATACAGTCTCCTCACCATGATGACATGGCTGACATACAGTATTCTGTCTCCTCACCATGATGACATGGCTGACATACAGTATTCTGTCTCCTCACCATGATGACATGGCTGACATACAGTATTCTGTCTCCTCACCATGATGACATGGCTGACATACAGTATTCTGTCTCCTCACCATGATGACATGGCTGACATACAGTATTCTGTCTGCTCACCATGATGACATGGCTGACATACAGTCTCCTCACCATGATGACATGGCTGACATACAGTATTCTGTCTCCTCACCATGATGACATGGCTGACATACAGTATTCTGTCTGCTCACCATGTGACATGGCTGACATACAGTATTCTGTCTCCTCACCATGATGACATGGCTGACATACAGTATTCTGTCTGCTCACCATGATGACATGGCTGACATACAGTATTCTGTCTGCTCACCATGTGACATGACTGACATACAGTATTCTGTCTGCTCACCATGATGACATGGCTGACATACAGTCTCCTCACCATGTGACATGGCTGACATACAGTATTCTGTCTGCTCACCATGATGTCATGGCTGACATACAGTATTCTGTCTGCTCACCATGATGACATGGCTGACATACAGTCTCCTCACCATGTGACATGGCTGACATACAGTATTCTGTCTGCTCACCATGTGACATGGCTGACATACAGTATTCTGTCTGCTCACCATGTGACATGGCTGACATACAGTATTCTGTCTGCTCACCATGATGACATGGCTGACATACAGTCTCCTCACCATGATGACATGGCTGACATACAGTATTCTGTCTGCTCACCATGATGACATGGCTGACATACAGTCTCCTCACCATGTGACATGGCTGACATACAGTATTCTGTCTGCTCACCATGATGTCATGGCTGACATACAGTATTCTATCTGCTCACCATGTGACATGGCTGACATACAGTATTCTGTCTGCTCACCATGATGACATGGCTGACATACAGTCTCCTCACCATGTGACATGGCTGACATACAGTATTCTGTCTGCTCACCATGATGTCATGGCTGACATACAGTATTCTGTCTGCTCACCATGTGACATGGCTGACATACAGTATTCTGTCTGCTCACCATGATGTCATGGCTGACATACAGTATTCTGTCTGCTCACCATGATGACATGGCTGACATACAGTATTCTGTCTGCTCACCATGATGACATGGCTGACATACAGTCTCCTCACCATGATGACATGGCTGACATACAGTATTCTGTCTCCTCACCATGATGACATGGCTGACATACAGTATTCTGTCTGCTCACCATGTGACATGGCTGACATACAGTATTCTGTCTCCTCACCATGATGACATGGCTGACATACAATATTCTGTCTGCTCACCATGATGACATGGCTGACATACAGTCTCCTCACCATGATGTCATGGCTGACATACAGTATTCTGTCTGCTCACCATGATGACATGGCTGACATACAGTCTCCTCACCATGTGACATGGCTGATATACAGTATTCTGTCTGCTCACCATGTGACATGGCTGACATACAGTATTCTGTCTGCTCACCATGTGACATGACTGACATACAGTATTCTGTCTGCTCACCATGATGACATGGCTGACATACAGTCTCCTCACCATAATGACATGGCTGACATACAGTATTCTGTCTGCTCACCATGATGACATGGCTGACATACAGTCTCCTCACCATGTGACATGGCTGACATACAGTATTCTGTCTGCTCACCATGATGTCATGGCTGACATACAGTATTCTGTCTGCTCACCATGTGACATGGCTGACATACAGTATTCTGTCTGCTCACCATGTGACATGGCTGACATACAGTATTCTGTCTCCTCACCATGATGACATGGCTGACATACAGTATTCTGTCTGCTCACCATGTGACATGGCTGACATACAGTATTCTGTCTCCTCACCATGATGACATGGCTGACATACAGTATTCTGTCTCCTCACCATGATGACATGGCTGACATACAGTATTCTGTCTGCTCACCATGTGACATGGCTGACATACAGTATTCTGTCTCCTCACCATGATGTCATGGCTGACATACAGTATTCTGTCTCCTCACCATGATGACATGGCTGACATACAGTCTCCTCACCATGATGACATGGCTGACATACAGTATTCTGTCTGCTCACCATGATGTCATGGCTGACATACAGTATTCTGTCTGCTCACCATGATGACATGGCTGACATACAGTCTCCTCACCATGTGACATGGCTGACATACAGTATTCTGTCTCCTCACCATGATGTCATGGCTGACATACAGTATTCTGTCTGCTCACCATGATGACATGGCTGACATACAGTATTCTGTCTGCTCACCATGTGACATGGCTGACATACAGTCTCCTCACCATGATGACATGGCTGACATACAGTATTCTGTCTCCTCACCATGATGACATGGCTGACATACAGTATTCTGTCTGCTCACCATGATGTCATGGCTGACATACAGTATTCTGTCTCCTCACCATGTGACATGGCTGACATACAGTATTCTGTCTCCTCACCATGATGACATGGCTGACATACAGTCTCCTCACCATGATGACATGGCTGACATACAGTATTCTGTCTGCTCACCATGTGACATGGCTGACATACAGTCTCCTCACCATGTGACATGGCTGACATACAGTATTCTGTCTCCTCACCATGATGACATGGCTGACATACAGTATTCTGTCTCCTCACCATGATGACATGGCTGACATACAGTCTCCTCACCATGTGACATGGCTGACATACAGTATTCTGTCTCCTCACCATGATGACATGGCTGACATACAGTATTCTGTCTGCTCACCATGTGACATGGCTGACATACAGTCTCCTCACCATGATGACATGGCTGACATACAGTATTCTGTCTCCTCACCATGATGTCATGGCTGACATACAGTATTCTGTTTCCTCACCATGATGAAATGGCTGACATACAGTCTCCTCACCATGATGACATGGCTGACATACAGTATTCTGTCTCCTCACCATGATGTCATGGCTGACATACAGTATTCTGTCTCCTCACCATGTGACATGGCTGACATACAGTATTCTGTCTGCTCACCATGTGACATGGCTGACATACAGTCTCCCCACCATGATGTCATGGCTGACATACAGTATTATGTCTCCTCACCATGATGACATGGCTGACATACAGTATTCTGTCTGCTCACCATGTGACATGGCTGACATACAGTATTCTGTCTCCTCACCATGATGACATGGCTGACATACAGTATTCTGTCTCCTCACCATGATGACATGGCTGACATACAGTATTCTGTCTCCTCACCATGTGACATGGCTGACATACAGTATTCTGTCTCCGCACCATGATGACATGGCTGACATACAGTATTCTGTCTCCTCACCATGTGACATGGCTGACATACAGTCTCCTCACCATGATGACATGGTTGACATACAGTATTCTGTCTCCTCACCATGATGACATGGCTGACATACAGTATTCTGTCTGCTCACCATGTGACATGGCTGACATACAGTATTCTGTCTGCTCACCATGTGACATGGCTGACATACAGTCTCCTCACCATGTGACATGGCTGACATACAGTATTCTGTCTCCTCACCATGATGACATGGCTGACATACAGTATTCTGTCTCCTCACCATGATGACATGGCTGACATACAGTATTCTGTCTGCTCACCATGTGACATGGCTGACATACAGTCTCCTCACCATGATGACATGGCTGACATACAGTATTCTGTCTCCTCACCATGATGACATGGCTGACATACAGTATTATGTCTGCTCACCATGTGACATGGCTGACATACAGTATTCTGTCTCCTCACCATGATGTCATGGCTGACATACAGTATTCTGTCTCCTCACCATGATGACATGGCTGACATACAGTATTCTGTCTGCTCACCATGATGACATGGCTGACATACAGTCTCCTCACCATGATGTCATGGCTGACATACAGTATTCTGTCTCCTCACCATGATGACATGGCTGACATACAGTATTCTGTCTCCTCACCATGATGACATGGCTGACATACAGTATGCTGTCTCCTCACCATGATGACATGGCTGACATACAGTATTCTGTCTGCTCACCATGTGACATGGCTGACATACAGTCTCCTCACCATGATGACATGGCTGACATACAGTATTCTGTCTCCTCACCATGATGACATGGCTGACATACAGTATTATGTCTCCTCACCATGTGACATGGCTGACATACAGTCTCCTCACCATGATGACATGGCTGACATACAGTATTCTGTCTCCTCACCATGATGACATGGCTGACATACAGTATTCTGTCTCCTCACCATGTGACATGGCTGACATACAGTATTCTGTCTCCTCACCATGATGACATGGCTGACATACAGTATTCTGTCTCCTCACCATGATGACATGGCTGACATACAGTATTCTGTCTGCTCACCATGTGACATGGCTGACATACAGTATTCTGTCTGCTCACCATGATGACATGGCTGACATACAGTATTCTGTCTCCTCACCATGATGACATGGCTGACATACAGTATTCTGTCTCCTCACCATGATGACATGGCTGACATACAGTCTCCTCACCATGATGACATGGCTGACATACAGTATTCTGTCTCCTCACCATGATGACATGGCTGACATACAGTATTCTGTCTCCTCACCATGATGACATGGCTGACATACAGTATTCTGTCTCCTCACCATGATGACATGGCTGACATACAGTCTCCTCACCATGTGGCATGGCTGACATACAGTATTATGTCTCCTCACCATGATGACATGGCTGACATACAGTCTCCTCACCATGATGACATGGCTGACATACAGTATTCTGTCTCCTCACCATGATGACATGGCTGACATACAGTATTCTGTCTCCTCACTATGTGACATGGCTGACATACAGTCTCCTCACCATGATGACATGGCTGACATACATTATTCTGTCTCCTCACCATGATGACATGGCTGACATACAGTATTCTGTCTCCTCACCATGATGACATGGCTGACATACAGTCTCCTCACCATGATGACATGGCTGACATACAGTATTCTGTCTCCTCACCATGTGACATGGCTGACATACAGTCTCCTCACCATGTGACATGGCTGACATACAGTCTCCTCACCATGTGACATGGCTGACATGCAGTATTCTGTCTGCTCACCATGATGACATGGCTGACATACAGTATTCTGTCTGCTCACCATGATGACATGGCTGACATACAGTCTCCTCACCATGTGACATGGCTCACATACAGTATTCTGTCTCCTCACCATGATGACATGGCTGACATACAGTATTCTGTCTCCTCACCATGTGACATGGCTGACATACAGTCTCCTCACCATAATGACATGGCTGACATGCAGTCTCCTCACCATGTGACATGGCTGACATACAGTATTCTGTCTGCTCACCATGATGACATGGCTGACATACAGTATTCTGTCTCCTCACCATGATGACATGGCTGACATACAGTATTCTGTCTCCTCACCATGATGACATGGCTGACATACAGTATTCTGTCTCCTCACCATGATGACATGGCTGACATACAGTCTCCTCACCATGATGACATGGCTGACATACAGTATTCTGTCTCCTCACCATGTGACATGGCTGACATACAGTCTCCTCACCATGTGACATGGCTGACATACAGTATTCTGTCTGTTCTCCATGTGACATGGCTGACATACAGTATTCTGTCTCCTCACCATGTGACATGGCTGACATACAGTATACAGTCTCCTCACCATGATGACATGGCTGACATACAGTATTCTATCTGCTCACCATGTGACATGGCTGACATACAGTATTCTGTCTGCTCACCATGATGACATGGCTGACATACAGTATTCTGTCTGCTCACCATGTGACATGGCTGACATACAGTATTCTGTCTCCTCACCATGTGACATGGCTGACATACAGTCTCCTCACCATGATGACATGGCTGACATACAGTATTCTGTCTCCTCACCATGTGACATGGCTGACATACAGTCTCCTCACCATGTGACATGGCTGACATACAGTATTCTGTCTGCTCACCATGTGACATGGCTGACATACAGTATTCTGTCTCCTCACCATGTGATATGGCTGACATACAGTATACAGTCTCCTCACCATGATGACATGGCTGACATACAGTATTCTGTCTGCTCACCATGTGACATGGCTGACATACAGTATTCTGTCTGCTCACCATGATGACATGGCTGACATACAGTATTCTGTCTGCTCACCATGTGACATGGCTGACATACAGTATTCTGTCTCCTCACCATGATGACATGGCTGACAGACAGTCTCCTCACCATGTGGCATGGCTGACATACAGTATTCTGTCTGCTCACCATGATGACATGGCTGACATACAGTCTCCTCACGATGATGACATGGCTGACATACAGTATTCTGTCTCCTCACCATGTGACATGGCTGACATACAGTATTCTGTCTCCTCACCATGTGACATGGCTGACATACAGTATTCTGTCTCCTCACCATGTGACATGGCTGACATACAGTATTCTGTCTCCTCACCATGATGTCATGGCTGACATACAGTATTCTGTCTCCTCACCATGTGACATGGCTGACATACAGTATTCTGTCTCCTCACCATGATGACATGGCTGACATACTGTATTCTGTCTCCTCACCATGTGACATGGCTAACATGCAGTCTCCTCACCATGATGACATGGCTGACATACAGTATTCTGTCTGCTCACCATGGTGACATGGCTGACATACAGTCTCCTCACCATGATGACATGACTGACATACAGTATTCTGTCTGCTCACCATGTGACATGGCTGACATACAGTCTCCTCACCATGATGACATGACTGACATACAGTATTATGTCTGCTCACCATGTGACATGGCTGACATACAGTATTCTGTCTCCTCACCATGATGACATGGCTGACATACAGTCTCCTCACCATGTGACATGGCTGACATACAGTATTCTGTCTGCTCACCATGATGACATGGCTGACATACAGTCTCCTCACCATGATGACATGGCTGACATACAGTATTCTGTCTCCTCACCATGTGACATGGCTGACATACAGTCTCCTCACCATGTGACATGGCTGACATACAGTATTCTGTCTGCTCACCATGATGACATGGCTGACATACAGTCTCCTCACCATGATGACATGGCTGACATACAGTATTCTGTCTCCTCACCATGTGACATGGCTGACATACAGTCTCCTCACCATGTGACATGGCTGACATACAGTATTCTGTCTGCTCACCATGTGACATGGCTGACATACAGTATTCTGTCTGCTCACCATGTGACATGGCTGACATACAGTATTCTGTCTGCTCACCATGTGACATGGCTGACATACAGTATTCTGTCTCCTCACCATGTGACATGGCTGACATACAGTATACAGTCTCCTCACCATGATGATATGGCTGACATACAGTATTCTGTCTGCTCACCATGTGACATGGCTGACATACAGTATTCTGTCTGCTCACCATGATGACATGGCTGACATACAGTATTCTGTCTCCTCACCATGATGACATGGCTGACATACAGTATTCTGTCTGCTCACCATGATGACATGGCTGACATACAGTCTCCTCACCATGATGTCATGGCTGACATACAGTATTCTGTCTCCTCACCATGATGACATGGCTGACATACAGTCTCCTCACCATGTGACATGGCTGACATACAGTATTCTGTCTCCTCACCATGATGACATGGCTGACATACAGTCTCCTCACCATGTGACATGGCTGACATACAGTATTCTGTCTCCTCACCATGATGACATGGCTGACATACAGTCTCCTCACCATGATGACATGGCTGACATACAGTATTCTGTCTCCTCACCATGATGACATGGCTGACATACAGTATTCTGTCTCCTCACCATGTGACATGGCTGACATATAGTATTCTGTCTCCTCACCATGATGACATGGCTGACATACAGTCTCCTCACCATGATGACATGGCTGACATACAGTATTCTGTCTCCTCACCATGATGACATGGCTGACATACAGTATTCTGTCTCCTCACCATGATGACATGGCTGACATACAGTATTCTGTCTCCTCACCATGATGACATGGCTGACATACAGTCTCCTCACCATGTGACATGGCTGACATACAGTATTCTGTCTCCTCACCATGATGACATGGCTGACATACAGTATTCTGTCTCCTCACCATGGTGACATGGCTGACATACAGTCTCCTCACCATGATGACATGGCTGACATGCAGTATTCTGTCTGCTCACCATGTGACATGGCTGACATACAGTCTCCTCACCATGTAACATGGCTGACATACAGTATTCTGTCTCCTCACCATGATGACATGGCTGACATACAGTATTATGTCTGCTCACCATGATGACATGGCTGACATACAGTCTCCTCACCATGATGACATGGCTGACATACAGTATTCTGTCTCCTCACCATGATGACATGGCTGACATACAGTCTCCTCACCATGATGACATGGCTGACATACAGTATTCTGTCTCCTCACCATGATGACATGGCTGACATACAGTATTCTGTCTCCTCACCATGTGACATGGCTGACATACAGTATTCTGTCTCCTCACCATGATGACATGGCTGACATACAGTATTCTGTCTGCTCACCATGTGACATGGCTGACATACAGTCTCCTCACCATGTGACATGGCTGACATACAGTCTCCTCACCATGTGACATGGCTGACATACAGTATTCTGTCTCCTCACCATGATGACATGGCTGACATACAGTATTCTGTCTGCTCACCATGTGACATGGCTGACATACAGTATTCTGTCTCCTCACCATGATGACATGGCTGACATACAGTATTCTGTCTGCTCACCATGTGACATGGCTGACATACAGTCTCCTCACCATGTGACATGGCTGACATACAGTCTCCTCACCATGTGACATGGCTGACATACAGTATTCTGTCTCCTCACCATGATGACATGGCTGACATACAGTATTCTGTCTGCTCACCATGTGACATGGCTGACATACAGTATTCTGTCTCCTCACCATGATGACATGGCTGACATACAGTCTCCTCACCATGATGACATGGCTGACATACAGTATTCTGTCTGCTCACCATGTGACATGGCTGACATACAGTCTCCTCACCATGTGACATGGCTGACATGCAGTCTCCTCACCATGATGACATGGCTGACATACAGTATTCTGTCTCCTCACCATGATGACATGGCTGACATACAGTCTCCTCACCATGTGACATGGCTGACATACAGTATTCTGTCTGCTCACCATGTGACATGGCGGACATACAGTATTCTGTCTCCTCACCATGTGACATGGCTGACATACAGTATTCTGTCTCCTCACCATGTGACATGGCTGACATACAGTATTCTGTCTCCTCACCATGTGACATGGCTGACATAAAGTATTCTGTCTGCTCACCATAATGACATGGCTGACATACAGTCTCCTCACCATGATGACATGGCTGACATACAGTATTCTGTCTGCTCACCATGTGACATGGCTGACATACAGTCTCCTCACCATGTGACATGGCTGACATACAGTATTCTGTCTGCTCACCATGTGACATGGCTGACATACAGTATTCTGTCTGCTCACCATGTGACATGGCTGACATACAGTATTCTGTCTGCTCACCATGTGACATGGCTGACATACAGTATTCTGTCTGCTCACCATGTGACATGGCTGACATACAGTATTCTGTCTGCTCACCATGTGACATGGCTGACATACAGTATTCTGTCTGCTCACCATGTGACATGGCTGACATACAGTATTATGTTTGCTCACCATGTGACATTGCTGACATACAGTATTCTGTCTGCTCACCATGTGACATGGCTGACACACAGTCTCCTCACCATGTGACATGGCTGACATACAGTCTCCTCACCATGTGACATGGCTGACATACAGTCTGCTCACCATGTGACATGGCTGACATACAGTATTCTGTCTGCTCACCATGTGACATGGCTGACATACAGTCTCCTCACCATGATGACATGGCTGACATACAGTCTCCTCACCATGTGACATGGCTGACACAGTATTCTGTCTGCTCACCATGTGACATGACTGACATGCAGTATTCTGTCTGCTCACCATGTGACATGGCTGACATACAGTATTCTGTCTGCTCACCATGTGACATGGCTGACATACATTATTATCCCTCCTCACCGTGATGACATGGCTGACATACAGTATTCTGTCTGCTCACCATGTGACATGGCTGACATACATTATTATCCCTCCTCACCGTGATGACATGGCTGACATACAGTATTCTGTCTGCTCACCATGTGACATGGCTGACCTACAGTCTCCTCACCATGTGACATGGCTGACATACAGTATTCTGTCTGCTCACCATGTGACATGGCTGACATACAGTATTCTGTCTGCTCACCATGTGACATGGCTGACATACAGTATTATGTCTGCTCACCATGTGACATGGCTGACATACATTATTATCCCTCCTCACCATGTGACATGGCTGACATACAGTATTCTGTCTCCTCACCATGATGACATGGCTGACATACAGTATTCTGTCTGCTCACCATGATGACATGGCTGACATACAGTCTCCTCACCATGTGACATGGCTGACATACAGTATTCTGTCTGCTCACCATGTGACATGGCTGACATACATTATTATCCCTCCTCACCATGTGACATGGCTGACATACAGTATTCTGTCTGCTCACCATGTGACATGGCTGACATACATTATTATCCCTCCTCACCATGTGACATGGCTGACATACAGTATTCTGTCTGCTCACCATGTGACATGGCTGACATACATTATTATCCCTCCTCACCATGATGACATGGCCGACATACAGTCTCCTCACCATGATGACATGGCTGACATACAGTCTCCTCACCATGTGACATGGCTGACATACAGTATTCTGTCTGCTCACCATGTGACATGGCTGACATACATTATTATCCCTCCTCACCATGATGACATGGCTGACATACAGTTCCAGGCACCAAGCATGTCGCTCAAAATAGCCGAGACAATTCCTCTGAACCTAATGTCTGGCTACAAT
Source organism: Chirona hameri (assembly GCA_036785665.1). Classification (NCBI taxonomy): domain Eukaryota; kingdom Metazoa; phylum Arthropoda; class Thecostraca; order Balanomorpha; family Balanidae; genus Chirona; species Chirona hameri. The sequence continues at coordinate 39,877 of JAXIVJ010006920.1, forward strand.
CCGTTATGGCATCAACCCCACATCTATTGAGACAATCCGTTGGGGTATATCTCCTACGGTCTCCTGCAGTTGAGTGCTGTGTATTGATTGTGAACGCCCGCTCGGCCGTGTCTAGCGGACCCGATACGGGCCCACGGGCAGGCAGGCACGCGCATATCATTTCCTCGTCGCATTGTGCGTGCTCGTCCCGGCCGAGCTGCCGACAAAGTAAAGCCATCGCTGTTAATGGTCAAACGGTGTCGGTGATTTTCAGAGGCGATATCGGGCCGCCTTTTTGCCTGCAGCGCCGGCGAGAGATGGTGATGGATGGTCCAGATGAGCCGGCGGGGTGGGCGCACGTCGCGCACAAATGTGCCGGCATGGGGCGGATTTATAGCGAGGCTGCTATGTCGGCCCGGCGGCGGCTATGTCGGCCCCGATAGCGTGGTCTGATGGCAGGCTAAACGGTCCACAGAGTTAGGGGATAGCCACAGGCTGAGTGTTTTGTTCATATTCTGCCTGCACGGTGAATGTAAAGGAGCGTATAGTAGGAACACGCGAATTTTGGGGGAGATGAAGTCCATTTTAATCGTTTTTTCTTCTTCTCCATTACCTTCGTTTTGGTATGTCTAAAATGGTGACTTATGAAACTCACTGACCCCTCACGAATGATGATGTTTACTGGTTCCGGTGAGGTCGCAGCCCTGTCCGCCGAGTAAGCGGCCTCCGCGGGGGACTGGAGACTGGGGACACGCAGGCCGGGGTGACGGCCCTGTCCATCCAGTAAGCGGCCTCCGCGGGGGACTGGAGACACGCAGGCCGGGGTGACAGCCCTGTCCATCCAGTAAGCGGCCTCCGCGGGGGACTGGAGACACGCAGGCCGGGGTGACGGCCCTGTCCATCCAGTAAGCGGCCTCCGCGGGGGACTGGAGACTGGAGCCACGCAGGCCGGGGTGACGGCCCTGTCCATCCAGTAAGCGGCCTCCGCGGGGGACTGGAGCCACGCAGGCCGGGGTGACGGCCCTGTCCATCCAGTAAGCGGCCTCCGCGGGGGACTGGAGACACGCAGGCCGGGGTGACGGCCCTGTCCATCCAGTAAGCGGCCTCCGCGGGGGACTGGAGACTGGAGACACGCAGGCCGGGGTGGCGGCCCTGTCCATCCAGTAAGCGGCCTCCGCGGGGGACTGGAGACTGGAGACACGCAGGCCGGGGTGACGGCCCTGTCCGCCCAGTAAGCGGCCTCCGCGGGGGACTGGAGACTGGAGACACGCAGGCCGGGGTGACGGCCCTGTCCATCCAGTAAGCGGCCTCCGCGGGGGACTGGAGACTGGAGACACGCAGGCCGGGGTGACGGCCCTGTCCATCCAGTAAGCGGCCTCCGCGGGGGACTGGAGACACGCAGGCCGGGGTGACGGCCCTGTCCATCCAGTAAGCGGCCTCCGCGGGGGACTGGAGACACGCAGGCCGGGGTGACGGCCCTGTCCATCCAGTAAGCGGCCTCCGCGGGGGACTGGAGCCACGCAGGCCGGGGTGACGGTCCTGTCCATCCAGTAAGCGGCCTCCGCGGGGGACTGGAGCCACGCAGGCCGGGGTGACGGCCCTGTCCATCCAGTAAGCGGCCTCCGCGGGGGACTGGAGCCACGCAGGCCGGGGTGACGGTCCTGTCCATCCAGTGAGCGGCCTCCGCGGGGGACTGGAGCCACGCAGGCCGGGGTGACGGCCCTGTCCATCCAGTAAGCGGCCTCCGCGGGGGACTGGAGACTGGAGACACGCAGGCCGGGGTGACGGCCCTGTCCATCCAGTAAGCGGCCTCCGCGGGGGACTGGAGACTGGAGACACGCAGGCCGGGGTGACGGCCCTGTCCATCCAGTAAGCGGCCTCCGCGGGGGACTGGAGACTGGAGCCACGCAGGCCGGGGTGACGGCCCTGTCCATCCAGTAAGCGGCCTCCGCGGGGGACTGGAGACTGGAGACGCGCAGGCCGGGGTGACGGCCCTGTCCATCCAGTAAGCGGCCTCCGCGGGGGACTGGAGACACGCAGGCCGGGGTGACGGCCCTGTCCATCCAGTAAGCGGCCTCCGCGGGGGACTGGAGACACGCAGGCCGGGGTGACGGCCCTGTCCATCCAGTAAGCGGCCTCCGCGGGGGACTGGAGACTGGAGACGCGCAGGCCGGGGTGACGGTCCTGTCCATCCAGTAAGTGGCCTCCGCGGGGGACTGGAGACACGCAGGCCGGGGTGACGGCCCTGTCCATCCAGTAAGCGGCCTCCGCGGGGGACTGGAGCCACGCAGGCCGGGGTGACGGTCCTGTCCATCCAGTAAGCGGCCTCCGCGGGGGACTGGAGCCACGCAGGCCGGGGTGACGGTCCTGTCCATCCAGTAAGCGGCCTCCGCGGGGGACTGGAGCCACGCAGGCCGGGGTGACGGCCCTGTCCATCCAGTAAGCGGCCTCCGCGGGGGACTGGAGACACGCAGGCCGGGGTGACAGCCCTGTCCATCCAGTAAGCGGCCTCCGCGGGGGACTGGAGCCACGCAGGCCGGGGTGACGGCCCTGTCCATCCAGTAAGCGGCCTCCGCGGGGGACTGGGGACCGGGGACACGCAGGCCGGGGTGACGGCCCTGTCCATCCAGTAAGCGGCCTCCGCGGGGGACTGGAGCCACGCAGGCCGGGGTGACGGTCCTGTCCATCCAGTAAGCGGCCTCCGCGGGGGACTGAAGCCACGCAGGCCGGGGTGACGGCCCTGTCCATCCAGTAAGCGGCCTCCGCGGGGGACTGGAGCCACGCAGGCCGGGGTGACGGCCCTGTCCATCCAGTAAGCGGCCTCCGCGGGGGACTGGAGACTGGAGCCACGCAGGCCGGGGTGACGGCCCTGTCCATCCAGTAAGCGGCCTCCGCGGGGGACTGGAGCCACGCAGGCCGGGGTGACGGCCCTGTCCATCCAGTAAGCGGCCTCCGCGGGGGACTGGAGACACGCAGGCCGGGGTGACGGCCCTGTCCATCCAGTAAGCGGCCTCCGCGGGGGACTGGAGACTGGAGCCACGCAGGCCGGGGTGACGGCCCTGTCCATCCAGTAAGCGGCCTCCGCGGGGGACTGGAGCCACGCAGGCCGGGGTGACGGCCCTGTCCATCCAGTAAGCGGCCTCCGCGGGGGACTGGAGCCACGCAGGCCGGGGTGACGGCCCTGTCCATCCAGTAAGCGGCCTCCGCGGGGGACTGGAGACTGGAGACACGCAGGCCGGGGTGACGGCCCTGTCCATCCAGTAAGCGGCCTCCGCGGGGGACTGGAGACTGGAGACGCGCAGGCCGGGGTGACGGTCCTGTCCATCCAGTAAGCGGCCTCCGCGGGGGACTGGAGACACGCAGGCCGGGGTGACGGCCCTGTCCATCCAGTAAGCGGCCTCCGCGGGGGACTGGAGACTGGAGACGCGCAGGCCGGGGTGACGGCCCTGTCCATCCAGTAAGCGGCCTCCGCGGGGGACTGGAGACTGGAGACGCGCAGGCCGGGGTGACGGTCCTGTCCATCCAGTAAGCGGCCTCCGCGGGGGACTGGAGACACGCAGGCCGGGGTGACGGCCCTGTCCATCCAGTAAGCGGCCTCCGCGGGGGACTGGAGACTGGAGACGCGCAGGCCGAGGTGACGGCCCTGTCCATCCAGTAAACGGCCTCCGCGGGGGACTGGAGACTGGAGACGCGCAGGCCGGGTAGACGGTCCTGTCCATCCAGTAAGCGGCCTCCGCGGGGGACTGGAGACACGCAGGCCGGGGTGACGGCCCTGTCCATCCAGTAAGCGGCCTCCGCGGGGGACTGGAGACTGGAGACGCGCAGGCCGGGGTGACGGCCCTGTCCATCCAGTAAGCGGCCTCCGCGGGGGACTGGAGACACGCAGGCCGGGGTGACGGCCCTGTCCATCCAGTAAGCGGCCTCCGCGGGGGACTGGAGACTGGAGCCACGCAGGCCGGGGTGACGGCCCTGTCCATCCAGTAAGCGGCCTCCGCGGGGGACTGGAGCCACGCAGGCCGGGGTGACGGCCCTGTCCATCCAGTAAGCGGCCTCCGCGGGGGACTGGATACTGGAGCCACGCAGGCCGGGGTGACGGCCCTGTCCATCCAGTAAGCGGCCTCCGCGGGGGACTGGAGACTGGAGACGCGCAGGCCGGGGTGACGGTCCTGTCCATCCAGTAAGTGGCCTCCGCGGGGGACTGGAGACACGCAGGCCGGGGTGACGGTCCTGTCCATCCAGTAAGTGGCCTCCGCGGGGGACTGGAGACACGCAGGCCGGGGTGACGGTCCTGCCCATCCAGTAAGCGGCCTCCGCGGGGGACTGGAGCCACGCAGGCCGGGGTGACGGCCCTGTCCATCCAGTAAGCGGCCTCCGCGGGGGACTGGAGACTGGAGCCACGCAGGCCGGGGTGACGGCCCTGTCCATCCAGTAAGCGGCCTCCGCGGGGGACTGGAGACTGGAGCCACGCAGGCCGGGGTGACGGCCCTGTCCATCCAGTAAGCGGCCTCCGCGGGGGACTGGAGACTGGAGACACGCAGGCCGGGGTGACGGCCCTGTCCATCCAGTAAGCGGCCTCCGCGGGAGACTGGAGACACGCAGGCCGGGGTGGCGGCCGTCACCCTACCGCCGCCGCCGCCATCAAACCTGATGACGACCATCATCGCCGCCACCGGCGCCGCTTTACGCGCGCCACAGCGCCGTTTTTGCGCGCCACCGCCGCGGGAAAGTGGCTGATTGGACGTCTGAGGGTATGGAGCGGCGAGGAGGCGGATGTGCTGGTAGGGGTGGCGCGGGATGGGCAACGCTGGTTTTCGAGCGCTGCGGAGAAGAGGACGGGTCTGAAACGTAGGGACATGCAAGCAAGTAGATTGTGACATTTAAGCTCGAAACGTGGGAAGCCAATGGTAACTGAGATTGCAACTGGCGACTTGACTGTTTGAGACCTCTTTTGAGGTCTGAAACTTGAAACTTCTGATAACTTTGTAGGTATTTTGAAGTGTTCTATGGAATGTGGTTTTAACGACTGAGTAATCGTTTAGTACTTCATTATGGTAGCCTATCGATATTAGCGTGCGGTTTTATTCCTGTCGTTATTAGTTGCCCATTGTAAGGACTATATCTCGCTCATCATTGGCAATCTCAGTCAGCTGTCATTTCCGACACTACGGCGGTCATCTGGTGCCCTCCGCGTCCGGTTCACTTTCACCGACACTACGGCGGCCATCTGGTGCCCTCCGCGTCCAGTTCACTTTCACCGACACTACGGCGGTCATCTGGTGCCCTCCGCGTCCAGTTCACTTTCACCGACACTACGGCGGCCATCTGGTGCCCTCCGCGTCCGGTTCACTTTCACCGACACTACGGCGGTCATCTGGTGCCCTCCGCGTCCGGTTCACTTTCACTCGCGCTCACATTGAACCGCGGGCCTGATTCTCCGTGTCCAACCGAATTTTTGGCGTGCAATCCGTCGTTCAGTCCGTCGTTCAATCCGTCGTTCCATCCGTCGTTCCATCCGTCGTTCCATCCGTCGTTCCATCCGTCGTTCCATCCGTCGTTCCATCCGTCGTTCCATCCGTCGTTCCATCCGTCGTTCCATCCGTCGTTCAATCCCTATTCAATCCGTCGTTCCATCCGTCGTTCCATCCGCCGTTCCATCCGCCGTTCCATCCGTCGTTCCATCCGTCGTTCCATCCGTCGTTCCATCCGTCGTTCAATCCGTCGTTCAATCCGCTATTCAATCCGTCGTTCAATCCATCGTCCCATCCGTCGTTCAAACTGTCGTTCAGTCTGCTCCGTTGAATCGGTTCGGTTCCGTTGGCAGCGTGACTGGCCGCCGGGTAGCGAGGCCCGACTTCTGCACTCCTCGTCGGTGAACTTGGTCGGCTTCCGGCGGTTGGGGCCGACTGGCAGCGGCCAAGTTTACCGCCGGTGGCATTCAGAGCGCGGGCCGTGATTGATCAGACCACCTGGTGCCCGGAGGCTGGGGCTGGAGGCTGGTGCTGGAGGCTGGTGCTGGAGGCTGGTGCTGGAGGCTGGTGCTGGAGGCTGGTGCTGGAGGCTGGTGCTGGAGGCTGGTGCTGGATGCTGGTGCTGGATGCTGGATGCTGGTGCTGGAGGCTGGTGTTGGAGGCTGGTGCCGGAGGCTGGTGCTGGAGGCTGGTGCCGGAGGCTGGTGCCGGAGGCTGGTGCCGGAGGCTGGTGCCGGAGGCTGGTGCCGGAGGCTGGTGCTGGAGGCGGATGGAGGGTCCGTGTGGAAGGTTCGGCTGTCCTGGGTGGGTCCGCGTGCGATACCGGCCGTTCGGGACGAGGTGCTCCGTGTGATGTTTGGCTGGACGGAGCGCGCACTGTTGGCCAGCGGTTAGAAAACGCAGGCATCCGTCAGTCGAGGCGTAACTCTCTTCCCAGACCAGTTCGATGTGACAATGTGACTTACCAGTGAATCTGATCAAGCATCACGACCTGCAATGCTGCATGACGGTTTCCACACTCGGCTCTGAAATTTGCCTTTGCCTTGCCGCCTCTTGAGAGCTATCCAGTTTGACCGCCCCCTTGCATCAGCCGCAGTGGTATTGGCTCTCCACTGGGACCACCCTATCCGCCCTGGTGCTGGTCCCTGCCCCTCCGTCCGTAATCGGGTGAGCTGCCAGCCGCAGCCGGCGCCCGCCCGTCCCGTCTGTCCCGTCTGTCCCGTCTGTCCCGTCTGTCCCGTCTGTCCCGTCTGTCCCGTCTGTCCCGTCTGTCCCGTCTGTCCCGTCTGTCCCGTCTGTCCCGTCTGTCCCGTCTGTCCCGTCTGTCCCGTCTGTCCCGTCTGTCCCGTATGTCCCGTCTGTCCCGTCTGTCCCGTCTGTCCCGTCTGTCCCGTCTGTCCCGTCTGTCCCGTCTGTCCCGTCTGTCCCGTCTGTCCCGTCTGTCCCGTCTGTCCCGTATGTCCCGTCTGTCCCGTCTGTCCCGTCTGTCCCGTCTGTCCCGTCTGTCCCGTCTGCTGGGGACCGGGGCTGTGGCGGCGGTGACGGCGGTGACGGCGGACGGTGAACGGTGGCGGCAGGCGGCGTTAGTGGTCTGACACTCCGGGCGGCAGTGTGTCCCGGTCAGGTCTGACACTCCGGGCGGCAGTGTGTCTCGGTCAGGTCTGACACTACGGGCGGCAGTGTGTCCCGGTCAGGTCTGACACTCCGGGCGGCAGTGTGTCCCGGTCAGGTCTGACACTCCTGGCGGCAGTGTGTCCCGGTCTGACACTCCGGGCGGCAGTGTGTCCCGGTCAGGTCTGACACTCCGGGCGGCAGTGTGTCCCGGTCTGACACTCCGGGCGGCAGTGTGTCCCGGTCAGGTCTGACACTCCGGGCGGCAGTGTGTCCCGGTCAGGTCTGACACTCCGGGCGGCAGTGTGTCCCGGTCAGGTCTGACACTCCGGGCGGCAGTGTGTCCCGGTCTGACACTCCGGGCGGCAATGTGTCCCGGTCTGACACTCCGGGCGGCAGTGTGTCCCGGTCTGACACTCCGGGCGGCAGTGTGTCCCGGTCAGGTCTGACACTCCGGGCGGCAGTGTGTCCCGGTCTGACACTCCGGGCGGCAGTGTGTCCCGGTCTGACACTCCGGGCGGCAGTGTGTCCCGGTCAGGTCTGACACTCCGGGCGGCAGTGTGTCCCGGTCAGGTCTGACACTCCGGGCGGCAGTGTGTCCCGGTCAGGTCTGACACTCCGGGCGGCAGTGTGTCCCGGTCAGGTCTGACGCTCCGGGCGGCAGTGTGTCCCGGTCAGGTCTGACACTCCGGGCGGCAGTGTGTCCCGGTCTGACACTCCGGGCCGCAGTGTGTCCCGGTCAGGTCTGACACTCCGGGCGGCAGTGTGTCCCGGGCAGGTCTGACACTCCGGGCGGCAGTGTGTCCCGGTCTGACACTCTGGGCGGCAGTGTGTCCCGGTCTGACACTCCGGGCGGCAGTGTGTCCCGGTCTGACACTCCGGGCGGCAGTGTGTCCCGGTCTGACACTCCGGGCGGCAGTGTGTCCCGGTCAGGTCTGATACTCCGGGCGGCAGTGTGTCCCGGTCTGACACTCCGGGCGGCAGTGTGTCCCGGTCTGACACTCCGGGCGGCATTGTGTCAGGTCTGACACTCCGGGCGGCAGTGTGTCCCGGTCTGACGAGGAGCGGGTTGAGGGTGATGACGTCATTCTGAGCAGTGTCACAAAATTTGTCGATTTGGGTGGGAAATGACACCCAAATGTTAATTAGTTCCCACTCTCACTCCCCATTTTATAAGTGAATGTTCCACTCCCCATTTATGAATTGTGATATTGATTCTGACATAAATATTGACTAAAAATGCATGATTTCAACGAAAACTACTGCTTTTCATATTATAAACCAAAATCAATATTGTACCATTTTCTACATATTTTTCCTCTCGTGGTCTTTTTTTGCTCGAATTTTCCACTCTGACACCTAAGCAAACATGTAATTTTTGGCCACTGATCCTGAGGGGACATGGGCTGGATGGACTGGTGTCAGCCGACTGTGGGGCTTGGCGATCTTGACCTGACGCTGACCTGCTGTCTATTTGACCCTTACTTTGACCCTAATCTGACCTGGACCCATGACCTGATTTTGACCTTGCCCTGACCTGCTTCTGACATGACCCTAATCCTGACCATACTCTGGCTCTGACCCTGACCTTACCTTAACCTGACTGGCCCTGACCATACTCTCGGGGGGGGGGGGGGGGGGAGGGAGGAGGGAGGAGGGAGGAGGGAGGAGGGAGGAGGGAGGAGGGAGGAGGGAGGGGCGGTAGAGTTTGGAAGGCCTGCCACGTTTCGGCGATATCGACTCTGGCTCTGACCCTGACCTTAACTTAACCTGACTGGCCCTGAATCTGGCCCTGACCTTACATTAGCCTGACTCTGGCCCTGACCTGCCTCTGAATCTGACCCTAACCTTACCTTAACCTGACTGGCCCTGACCTGATTCTGATTATGACCCTGACCTTACCTTAACCTGCAAGTCACGGGGGGGGGGGGGTAGCCCCCCTTAGGAATATTGGGAATATCTCAACAACTAATGCAGATATCGACGCCAAACTTTCAGTACCTCTCCGGGCATCATTTTGACACCTTTTGTGCAAAAATGAAGCAATTTCATGGGCAATTTTTCGAGATATAGTGAATTTAGTGACGTTACTAAACACGACTTTGACACCAAAATCAGCTAAACTGTCAAGCCGTTCAAATGCCACATTTGAAGCAAAATGCAATCGAAAAACGCTAAAAGGTAGAAAATTGCAAGGGCTACAAACCAGCTATCTAGAAATATCGAACATTTTGTTTTTTACCCCATTTTTTTTTTAATGCCCACAAAATCATTTTTTTCCAAGATATTGATTCAGGATATGATTTAGACTTGCGTCGCAAACGACGCTTTATTTAGTCCATCGATTATCAACATCCGCAAACCAGCCTCGTCGATCTAAGTTGCGTGGGTTTTACTTGCGTACGTTCTATTTGCTGAAAACTGGCATGATGAAATCGATTGAAGTAAAGTAACGTTTGTGAGCCTATCGTTATCCACGTTCCTGTCTTAACCCGCGCACTGCAGGGGGGGGGGGGGGGGGGTGATTTCCCTCCCCCTCAGATTTTTCGCAGATGTTGGCACACCTGTTAAGACATTAATTGCGCACACTTTGAAAACAAAATAACCTCGGGTCATCTCAGGTCAGGTCACCAGACCAGGTCAAGTGACCCCACCTCCAAAAAGTTTGCAGTTGTGCCAAAGCCAGAGTTTCTCACCGATCAGTTTTAAACTTACAGGGTGTCATGAGGGCATAAGTACTTACAATTCGTTTATCTCGGAATTTTGATATCGGTGACCTAAGGTCAGGTCAATTTTTGTGACCTCCCGTAATAAGTCAATGGGGAAATATTAAAATGCTTCCTATTTCAAGGATATGCATGATGTTCGTGATAATCGTTCGTAGAATTCCGGGAGACCATCGGCGGCGATAGAGTTGAAAGACTTGTTGACGAGTAGATGATTCTATTGCGACGAAGATGAGGAAGATGACGGTAGAAAACATTGAGTGGCGGCGTCGAACGGGTGGCCGCACACTCCGGGTACGTCGGCGACTGCGTCAGTCGCGTAATCGTTGAGTGGCGGCGACGGCGTCTCGTCGCACACTCCGTGGTCGTCGGCGGCTGCGTCAGCCGCGTAATCGGCGGAGTCTGGTGGTCGACTGCCCGCGTGTCGCGGCGCCGTCCCGGCCCTCGTGCGCGACATCGCACGTGGTCGCGGGAACCAGGACAGCGGACACGTTGGCGTGAGAGTCGAAGTATCGCACACGTGGTGCCTTAAACGGCTACAGGGAGAGCATACAGTGGCAGGGCGGAAAAGGCGCGTTTTCTTGCTAACATAGCCGGCCCGATTTTTTCGACATCCTAGAAGGAAAATATAATAAAAAAGCGAGAAACTATTCTAACGCAACGCAACATACGCTATGCCCGCAATGCACTAACAACTAACTAACTCGCGCTGTCAGTCGGCGACAGGGATCATACCACAGCGCCGAGCACACACACAGAGACAGAAGCAATCAAGCGGAGCTGTAAAGTTTAACAACTCACACTCAGCCATCTGCGTCGGGAATCGTTTTAGCACACACGGCCGCGCTGCCGGCACGTGTGGGCTGGACGTCATCGTGGTAATACAGCGAGAACACGCTCACATATTGCTCACGTTTACTACACACCTTTCATACATTCTACGCGATTCCGTTTACCACCCGACGAACGGCCAACACTTTGCCGTTTCTCGAACATGCACACACTGCACCGTAGGCCTGGTCGGCCCACATCACCAATGACGTCCATCAGTTTATGGCTGCCGGCACCTGCCGGCCCATGACAGACTGCAAGAGCACCTTTCGCGGACCGAACCAGGCGCTCCCAAGCACCGCCAGTGGGGTGACGCGGTCGGGGTGAACAACCACTCGGTGCCGCTCTGTGGCAGCACATCGGCGGCCTGCCGCTGATCCCAGAGACGGATCGAGTCCTGAGAGTCGTCGTGCTCGTCGGTCTGCACCAGGCTGTTCGAGGCCACCTCGGCCGCCTGCACGGCGGCGGCGGCGGCCGGCAGTGGCGCTGCAGTGGCGCTGCACGGGGTGCTGCTCCTTCTGCAGCAGACTCGGGTCCGGCCCAGCCGACTCGGGCGGCCGGCCCGGTCGCTTCCGCAGCTGTTAACGCCCGGCTCCTGCTCCGCGTCCGTGGTGACGTCATCGTCCGCATTCGAGCTCCGCCGGCGCGCCCGCTTTCGTCTGTCGGGCGGCGGCCGGCCCGGCTCGGCGGTGACAGCAGCACATGTCAGCAGCACCTGGTTGCGCGGCTCGGCAGCCGCAGTGCCGACGTGCTTCGCATCTGTCGACCCTGGCGTGCTGTTCGTCCCAGAACGGCGAGGGAACACACGTTTTCCACCGTGAAGGAGAGCGTGGTGTCTCCTCCGGCAGTTTTCGGTCCCGCACATGGCACCACACGGGCACCCGGCGCTCACGTGATAACGTGCCAGGCAGTTAAAGCAGAGCCCTATTTTACCGGCGAACACGGCTCGCTCGTCCACACTCCGTGCCGTGAACGTATCACAGCACTGGATGTCGTGCTCCTGTCCACACATGAGGCACGCGTCGCGACTCGCAGCTGACGGCTTTATGGTCCCGGCGTCCGCTGACTTTATGGCCGTACCGCGGGCCGCGGGCGCCGTCGCGGTGGGAAACACGTGCCTGGGCTGCGGCCTGCCCTCGGGAGGATTAACCTCGACCTTGGGCGCCTGCCTGAGGTCCGTCTGGCTCACCGCGACCCGACCGGCGGCGACGTGACGACGTAGCCAGCCGTCGAGGTCCACAAGAGTGGGGCGCGCAATGCTTTGCTGTAGTACCACTTGCTCGCCCCACTTCCACGCCAGGCTGGCAGGAAGCTTCCCGGCCACCGCCGTCACGTTACTGGCAGCGGCGAGGTCCGCCTCGTAGTGGAGGTACTGCAGTACGCTCACTGCGGTGCGTAGGTCTCGAGAGAGTTCAGTGAGAGCCTGGAGATCGCCGTCCCTCACTGGTCGTGCCGTCAGAATCTTTCTCATTTTGGCTTCAATGACGCGTGATGTAGCACCGAACTCCTCTTCCAGCTCTCGCAGTGTGGCGTTGTACAGGCTGGCGTCACACATCATACCCCGCACTGCCTCCCTGGCCGGCCCGCACCGAACTCCTCTTCCAGCTCTCGCAGTGTGGCGTTATACAGGCTGGCGTCACACATCATACCCCGCACTGCCTCCCTGGCCGGCCCGCACCGAACTCCTCTTCCAGCTCTCGCAGTGTGGCGTTATACAGGCTGGCGTCACACATCATACCCCGCACTGCCTCCCTGGCCGGCCCGCACCGAACTCCTCTTCCAGCTCTCGCAGTGTGGCGTTATAGAGGCAGGCGTCACACATCATACCCCGCACTGCCTCCCTGGCCGGCCCGCACCGAACTCCTCTTCCAGCTCTCGCAGTGTGGCGTTATACAGGCTGGCGTCACACATCATACCCCGCACTGCCTCCCTGGCCGGCCTGCACCGAACTCCTCTTCCAGCTCTCGCAGTGTGGCGTTATACAGGCTGGCGTCACACATCATACCCCGCACTGCCTCCCTGGCCGGCCCGCACCGAACTCCTCTTCCAGCTCTCGCAGTGTGGCGTTATACAGGCTGGCGTCACACATCATACCCCGCACTGCCTCCCTGGCCGGCCCGCACCGAACTCCTCTTCCAGCTCTCGCAGTGTGGCGTTATACAGGCTGGCGTCACACATCATACCCCGCACTGCCTCCCTGGCCGGCCCGCACCGAACTCCTCTTCCAGCTCTCGCAGTGTGGCGTTATACAGGCTGGCGTCACACATCATACCCCGCACTGCCTCCCTGGCCGGCCCGCACCGAACTCCTCTTCCAGCTCTCGCAGTGTGGCGTTGTACAGGCTGGCGTCACACATCATACCCCGCACTGCCTCCCTGGCCGGCCCGCACCGAACTCCTCTTCCAGCTCTCGCAGTGTGGCGTTGTACAGGCTGGCGTCACACATCATACCCCGCACTGCCTCCCTGGCCGGCCCGCACCGAACTCCTCTTCCAGCTCTCGCAGTGTGGCGTTGAACAGGCGGGCGTCACACATCATACCCCGCACTGCCTCCTCCCTGGCCGGCCCGCACCGAACTCCTCTTCCAGCTCTCGCAGTGTGGCGTTGAACAGGCGGGCGTCACACATCATACCCCGCACTGCCTCCTCCCTGGCCGGCCCGCACCGAACTCCTCCTCCAGCTCTCGCAGTGTGGCGTTGAACAGGCGGGCGTCACACATCATACCCCGCACTGCCTCCCTGGCCGGCCCGCACCGAACTCCTCTTCCAGCTCTCGCAGTGTGGCGTTATACAGGCTGGCGTCACACATCATACCCCGCACTGCCTCCTCCCTGGCCGGCCCGCACCGAACTCCTCTTCCAGCTCTCGCAGTGTGGCGTTATACAGGCTGGCGTCACACATCATACCCCGCACTGCCTCCCTGGCCGGCCCGCACCGAACTCCTCTTCCAGCTCTCGCAGTGTGGCGTTATACAGGCTGGCGTCACACATCATACCCCGCACTGCCTCCCTGGCCGGCCCGCACCGAACTCCTCTTCCAGCTCTCGCAGTGTGGCGTTATACAGGCTGGCGTCACACATCATACCCCGCACTGCCTCCCTGGCCGGCCCGCACCGAACTCCTCTTCCAGCTCTCGCAGTGTGGCGTTATACAGGCTGGCGTCACACATCATACCCCGCACTGCCTCCCTGGCCGGCCCGCACCGAACTCCTCTTCCAGCTCTCGCAGTGTGGCGTTATACAGGCTGGCGTCACACATCATACCCCGCACTGCCTCCCTGGCCGGCCCGCACCGAACTCCTCTTCCAGCTCTCGCAGTGTGGCGTTATACAGGCTGGCGTCACACATCATACCCCGCACTGCCTCCCTGGCCGGCCCGCACCGAACTCCTCTTCCAGCTCTCGCAGTGTGGCGTTATACAGGCTGGCGTCACACATCATACCCCGCACTGCCTCCCTGGCCGGCCCGCACCGAACTCCTCTTCCAGCTCTCGCAGTGTGGCGTTATACAGGCTGGCGTCACACATCATACCCCGCACTGCCTCCTCCCTGGCCGGCCCGCACCGAACTCCTCTTCCAGCTCTCGCAGTGTGGCGTTATACAGGCTGGCGTCACACATCATACCCCGCACTGCCTCCTCCCTGGCCGGCCCGCACCGAACTCCTCTTCCAGCTCTCGCAGTGTGGCGTTATACAGGCTGGCGTCACACATCATACCCCGCACTGCCTCCTCCCTGGCCGGCCCGCACCGAACTCCTCTTCCAGCTCTCGCAGTGCGGCGTTGTACAGGCTGGCGTCACACATCATACCCCGCACTGCCTCCTCCCTGGCCGGCCCGCACCGAACTCCTCTTCCAGCTCTCGCAGTGTGGCGTTATACAGGCTGGCGTCACACATCATACCCCGCACTGCCTCCTCCCTGGCCGGCCCGCACCAAACTCCTCTTCCAGCTCTCGCAGTGTGGCGTTATACAGGCGGGCGTCACACATCATACCCCGCACTGCCTCCCTGGCCGGCCCGCACCGAACTCCTCTGCCAGCTCTCGCAGTGTGGCGTTATACAGGCTGGCGTCACACATCATACCCCGCACTGCCTCCCTGGCCGGCCCGGTCAGGTCGCAGCTGCGGTTACAGCTGGCCCAGCCAGTTTCTGGTACGTGCAGCGGCATCGTCTGGCTGTGACAGCTCGTAGTGCTACCGAGGTGGCTCGAACGGAGCTCGATCAGATCGGAGCTCGTCAGGTGGCGCGTCGCCGCCTGCGGGCGGAAGCCAGGCTTCCTCCTGCTCCAGCATCTCGACCTCCAGTTGGCGACGCTCCGCTTCCTCTTGAAGCTCCTGGGCCTCGAGAGCCGCCTGGGTCTCCGCCTGCCGCCGATCCAACTCCGCTTGCTGCCGGGCCAGCTCCGCCTTGGTCGCTGCCACGCGCTGGCCCTGCTCAGCTTGAAGCTTGCTTAGCGAGCTCGACGGCGAGCTTCGCTGAGGTTCGACGACACTGAGCTAGCGCCTGTCTCACTCCGAGTGCGATAACTCGTCCTTGCACTCCGTTCGGATCTCGCATCTCCACAGTCTCGCGGCTTTCCGTCAGACATCACTGTCCACACTCCACACTGCCACCGCGAACGTCACGTGACCGGCACTGTTCGTCCATTTACACTAGTTCACTCGCACTTAGCCGGCCCGGGAGACCAAATGTTCGTGAGAATTGTTTGTAGAATTCCGGGAGACCATCGGCGGCGATAGAGTTGAAAGACTTGTTGAAGAGTAGATGGTTCTATTGCGATACAGATGAGAAAGATGACGGTAGAAAACGTTGAGTGGCGGCGTCGAACGGGTGGCCGCACACTCCGGGTACGTCGGCGACTGCGTCAGTCGCGTAATCGTTGAGTGGCGGCGACGGCGTCTCGTCGCACACTCCGTGGTCGTCGGCGGCTGCGTCAGCCGCGTAATCGGCGGAGTCTGGTGGTCGACTGCCCGCGTGTCGCGGCGCCGTCCCGGCCCTCGTGCGCGACATCGCACTTGGTCGCGGGAACCAGGACAGCGGACACGTGAGCGTGAGAGTCAAAGTATCGCACACATGGTGCCTTAAACGACTACAGGGAGAGCATACAGTGGCGGGGCGGAAAAGGCGCGTTTTCTCCCTAACACATGATATTGGTCCAATTACTTCTGGATCATGTTATTATAGGATATTATTGATGATCAAAGTGTAATTTGTGTGCAGTGACCCCTATGGGGTCATTTGAGGTCATCCGAGGTTACCATCACTTGTTTTGTCAATAACTCGCGACATAATGAAGATAGATAAGTAAAACCGGCAGAAATGTGTTTGTCTCGTCTAGACACGTCTCCCTATATGCAACATGACCTACTTGGATCTTTACCTCAGGTCAAGGTCACGTGACCTGAAGTCAAATTTTGAAGTTGACCTAACACGATCACCATATATATTATTCGTAGCGCCTTGAAGAGGCAAACAATGACGTAAACAGTTTTCCGTTATCTATATTAGGTAAAAAGTTATTAGCGAAAAACGGGTTTGCAAAAAAACAATATTTTCCCCCTTTTTTGACCTCTGGAGCCTCAAATATTGACCTGAGGAGATCAAATTTGAGGACACTGGCTGGCGATCGCTTTTTTTCGTTTGTTTCTAGCTAGTATAGTTTCCGATATATATGGGAATTTCTGGAGTGAAGTCCTAAAACAGGACAAAAACGGGAAAATTTGACCTTTGATGATCTCTGGTGACCTCAATTTTGACCTGACCTAAAAAAAATACCAAAATACTTTCGGTAGAACTTGTATCATGCTATCAAACGCCGTTTTCCTCTTGTTGCTACGTTGCGTAGTTTTCGAGATCTCACGGGGGACGGAAATCAACCCCCCCCCCCCCTGCAGTTCGTGTTCGGCGCAAACCCCCTGCAGTGCGCGGGTTAACGTCGGTCATACATGTTCTCCATTGTTAAGACATCCAGATCATTATTGTATTCGTAGCATACACGTTCAGCCGTGTGCTGTTCACTGTTCGGGCGACTGAAGCAGGGCCGGTCGAAGCCGGAAGCATTAGCAAAGGACCACTGGCACGAGAGGCCATTGTTTCCGCCTGAAAGCCGCTTTCATCCCCGCGCCTGTGTGTCTGTGTCTGTGATGAATATCACGTGGTCAGTTTGCAGCACCCCTACGGATATTGGTCATTAGTCACGTGCTCTGGTCGGCCATTAATTACTAACTCGTTGTGGCAGGCTCACGGCGCTCCGGGAATGCCGCCCGCCTGCCTGCCCGCCGCCCGCCGCCCGCCGCCCGCCGCCCGCCTGAGCCTCTGGGCTGGCCGTCAATTACTAACTGGTTGTGGCAGACTCCACGGCGCGCCGTGAATGCCGCCCGCCTGACCTGCGGCGAAGTTTGGCGCTGTTCGGAATCCTAGCTAACGGGATGTCCGCCCGTGACGTGTAGGTGAACTGACAGTGTCCACAGCGACGTGCGGGATGTGCGCCCGTGACGACGTAACGGGATGTCCGCCCGTGACGGGTGGGTGAACTAACAGTGTCCACAGCGACGTGCGCAGGGGATTCCGATGCAGTCCTCGTCAACTGCCTCGATATGCATGGTGGCCAAGTTCAGAGAGTAAGGGCGCAGGGCGACCAGAAGTATTTCATGTTTTCAGAGTGAGTGTGTATTCGTGTAACAACGGTGCAAAAGGGTGCGTCCAGATCTGACCACTGGCAGGATGAAACAAAAAATCTGACCTCTGTCCTCCTAAATCTCGCCGAATTTAGCCACCATGCCTCCGTGTATAAACCCCTGTGTGTTGACGGGGCTGTGGTGGCTGGGATAATGAAGTGCTGCCGACGGTCCGGTAGTTCATTATGTAGTCAATCATCTGCTCCGTATAGCGGGACCCGCGGCCTTTTATGTGTAGGACGGGCGGGAAACGATTCGTCTCCTTCCGCGTCCTCTTGGCTGCACGGTGCAACACAATGTCTGACGGCGTCATCATCACCTCACTGGTCACAGCGCTGG
>JAXIVJ010006920.1:62500-63703 GCA_036785665.1 Chirona hameri
GGGTTCGGCTCCGGCGCTCGGCCGCGCTGCCGCCGCTGTTTTGGCCGGTGAGCGCCGATTGGATAGGCTTGCTTCCACGTCGCTGGTAATGGGTAATGGGTTTGTCTGGCCTGGTCTCTGATTAAGCCGCAGCGCAGAAGAAAGCCCATAGTTGAGCGCCGCAGGCAATATCTCAAACTTACCCGGGTCGGAGAAGCCATCTTAATGGATGTTTCCGGCCGCCAGTGAAATGATTTTCAGGAACGCTGGTATTTTTCCGAAACTTAACCACCTCAAAGGTGTTCAGTGCGTCCCACAGGAGTTGTAATGTCATGTCCCTGTTACACGGACGTGATGAGGCTGGCTGGGTGGACGCCCAATTAACAATATTATCCGTGTACTCCCTGTGGATGAGGCAATTCAAGGCAGTTATTTGCTGATCCCCAGCTTGTGAGGAAGTCCCAAGTTGACTCCTCGGAAGCCTTCCGAACCACACAACCGCTCCCGCAATGTCAAACCATCACAATCCAATCAAACGTGTTGAATTCGTGCAATGAGAACCAATTGTGAGGTCGGCTAACTAAAGGAGGCAGTGATACAGGTTCGATACGGAGTATCAACACTTTCAGAGTTCATGGTGTGAAAATATGTTTAACGATTTGTATTAGAGCTCGCGAACCTTCGATCTTAGAAATGTTTAGATTAAAAATGATGTGCTCCTTCTCATACCACCACGGCATATTCAGAAGTCGGCAATATTTCGTTACCTGTTTCCCATACTCATTGTAATGCCATGCATTGTTCAGTTGTGACTTGGCATGCTTGGCATGTGGCGAAATCCTTTATCCTTTATTTAATAACAACGTTGCAGGCACTCGACGCCATGCTACATGTCTATTGTTTTAACATAACAGACAAGATACCAAACGCAATCGTCTGATCTCCTAAGATCTCGTCTAATCTCCTAATCTCCTCCGATCCGCGGCGCCAAACACCGAATATTTCACAGTGCTGGGCGAGACAGAGCGGCACCGAACTGGTGACCTCGCGACCGGTCACTGCTCGCGATCTAACGCCCCTGGCGGCCGAGTGCCGCAACTACGGTTAACGCCATTTTCGTGGCTGCTGTTAGCCACAACATAATTACCATATTGTGTTGACATTGTGCTGCGTTTTCGTATCCATATCATCATTACATGCATCGAAATATTAGCGCCAGTCTCG
>JAXIVJ010006921.1:0-63696 GCA_036785665.1 Chirona hameri
CCAGAGGAGTATGCTGTCCCGCTCGGGACCCGGTACTCGAGCTGTTTACCGAGCCAGAGGAGCATGCTGTCCCGCTCGGGACCCGGTACTCGAGCTGTTTACCGGGCCAGAGGAGCATGCTGTCCCGCTCGGGACCCGGTACCGCTCGGGACCCGGTACTCGAGCTGTTTACCGGGCCAGAGGAGCATGCTGTCCCGCTCGGGACCCGGTACCGCTCGGGACCCGGTACCTGAGCTGTTTACCGAACCAGAGGAGCATGCTGTCCCGCTCGGGACCCGGTATTCGAGCTGTTTACCGAGCCAGAGGAGCATGCTGTACCGCTCGGGACCCGGTACCCGAGCTGTTTACCGAGCCAGAGGAGCATGCTGTCCCGCTCGGGACCCGGTACCGCTCGGGACCCGGTACTCGAGCTGTTTACCGAGCCAGAGGAGCATGCTGTCCCGCTCGGGACCCGGTACCGCTCCGGACCCGGTACTCGAGCTGTTTACCGAGCCAGAGGAGCATGCTGTCCCGCTCGGGACCCGGTACTCGAGCTGTTTACCGAGCCAGAGGAGCATGCTGTCCCGCTCGGGACCCGGTACCGCTCGGGACCCGGTACCGCTCGGGACCCGGTACCGCTCGGGACCCGGTACTCGAGCTGTTTGCCGGCCCGTCGGCTGATCGATGTTGCATACCGCGCCGCCGCCCGAACTTCGCATCCGGCGCGCCGCGAGCGTCGACAGCGCGCACTGGCGGATATAGGGTTAGAGTTGGGAGGGAGGGGGGGGGGGGGGCTAAAATTTCGCTCCCTTTCATCAGCAAAAAGTTGTTGACCGGGGCGGGGGGTGGAGTCGGGTTGTCAGCGCGCGAAGAATGGTTGAGCGGGGGGAGGGGGTCGTCAGGTCATCAGCACGAACAGTCGTTAACCGGGGGGGGGGGGGGGGGGGGGGGTCCTCAGCGCGAAAGAGTCGTTACGCGAGAGCATACTTGTATTGAATCCCCCATGTTCCTGTGGGGGGGGGGGGTGAGGGCATTCCCCCCCCCCCTCTTCATGATTTTAATCAATAACTTCCAAACTACGCCAAAAAAAGACAGCACATACGTTATCATTCTTAAGCCTCGATTTTATGTCGACCAAACCTGTACCACACACCAATATCAGCCCATTGCAGTCCCAAGGTCTTAGACATCCATGATAAGAATAATGACACAGCAAGAGTTTGATCTCAGCGAGCCGACTACATCACTTCCGATATCGTCACTATCACAATGGTGATGTAAACAACATATTGTGTAGCTCAGACCAAGGCTTGACGATAAACTGATGATGTGTTTCTAGGTGAAATTTAGATGAAACATTTTTTTTCAGGGAAAATGGAGCATTTTTTTTCCCTCAGGAAAAATTGGATTTTTTTTTCTCAGGAGAAATGAAAACATTCTTCAGGAGTAATGGAAAAACTTTGCTTGGAACTGTGTCACGGTGAAACTGAAAGTCTGATAACCCTTCCATGCCCATGGCCTCCGATAAAGCTCTTGGATGCATATATTCCGCTGGTCATAAAATTGCGTTCAGTCCTTTACACGATATTGATACTGCATGAGAATGAGACTGTATAACTTCACGTAAAGTTATTATTTCCTGCGCTTTTTTCCAACGATTGCGTTACAACTTTACTTTTGTCATGGAAAAACACATTTTTACTGCACCCAAAATGTCCAACTTCAACGATAGTGTTCAAGAAGTCCGGCTACGAAGTTCCTTGTTTTGTATCAACGGCGCCGTTAATGTGTGATACTCGCCACTATAATATTTTGTTAATCATAAATTTCCGACACAGCTTAGCCTTATAATCATTAAAGTAATTATACATGTCCTCTGGAATATCTTTAGCTTTAGATATCAAATATTTCAAGAGAAATAATTTATCTGTGACCTAAAACAAGCTTCTTGAACTTCACATATGTGTGGTCAAAAGAAACTCACAGCACTACGTGAAATTGGAACCCAATTTAAAGGGAAATAATGAACTTTTGATTTTGTTAGCAACAATCTCTTTGGCTACCGTTATGGTATTAAAATGATGTGATCTAAATTTAAGAATTAAATAAAATTATTCCCTAATTCAAATTTGGAAGTTTGGGAAAATTAATTATCGGTATTCTCCCTCCACTATTGGAAAGAGACACATTTTATTACACACACGCTTGTGTATCAATCTGTTCAACGTTGTTGAATGGGCACTTCGAAACAAATCGCCGACACTAAATAGGTCGCTGTCGTCGTGCATCGATGAGCTTCCGATTGAATTGCCAGCTTTTGTATTGTTTGTTAATTGCAAAGGATGGGTGGGCATATAATCACAACAAGCAGAACGCAAAATATATTTTTAACACCATTGCGTAAAAAAGCAATACGGGAAAAGCCCGGAGTTTGATGGAAACCGAAAAGTAACTTGCAAGTTCTGGTCACTTATGTGGAAGTCTGGAAAGTGTGGAACGCTTATCGGTAGGAAACTGCCAATATCTCTCGGAAGGAATTTTTATATGCAAAATGTGATGAAATTGCATAATATTTTGGACTTGTCTGTCGATTTCAAGTGCTAACTTCATTTTTGTGGGAAAAGTTCATTATTTCCCTTTGTCCAGAAAATATATGCTGATCGCAAAGATGCTTGTAAGCAGAAGTTTATTAATCAAGAACATTTGTATTGGAGCTTCCCCGAATGGAAAATGTTTGGATCATTTCAATTTATGCTACGCAATTATTATGAGGACGGGTGGTTTTTTTTAATTTAAAATAAATTAGTATTGGAAAGTGATTACAATTTCTTCATCGGAGTGGAAACCCTCGCCATAAAGAAATGCCTCACTGTTGGTAGTTGAATGGCACACCTCACCTACTGGGGGTACGGGTTTTAGGCATCGTGATAAGGTCGTGCCAGCTGATAATTGGTCATCGGATAGCATGTTAGCAGGAACCTGTATTATGAAGCATATCGCCACTTCATCTAATTAGGTGCTGTTAGCGTGGTGCGTTATTCAACATTAACAGGAACCTGTATTATGAAGCATAATGCCGCTTCATCTAATTAGGTGCTGTCAGCGTGGTGCGTTATCCAACATTAACAGGAACCTATATTATGAAGTATATCGCCGCTTCATCTAATTAGGTACTGTCAGCGTGGTGCGTTATCCAACATTAGCAGGAACCTATATTATGAAGTATATCGCCGCTTCATCTAATTAGGTGCTGTCAGCGTGGTGCGTTATCCAACATTAGCCTGAACCTATATTATGAAGTATAATGCCGCTTCATCTAATTAGGTACTGTCAGCGTGGTGCGTTATCCAACATTAGCAGGAACCTATATTATGAAGTATAATGCCGCTTCATCTAATTAGTACTGTCAGCGTGGTGCGTTATCCAACATTAACAGGAACCTATATTATGAAGTATAATGCCGCTTCATCTAATTAGTACTGTCAGCGTGGTGCGTTATCCAACATTAACAGGAACCTATATTATGAAGTATATCGCCGCTTCATCTAATTAGGTGCTGTCAGCGTGGTGCGTTATTCAACATTAGCAGGAACCTATATTATGAAGTATATCGCCGCTTCGTCTAATTAGGTGCTGTCAGCGTGGTGCGTTATTCAACATTAGCAGGAACCTGTATTATGAAGTATAATGCCGCTTCATCTAATTAGTACTGTCAGCGTGGTGCGTTATTCAACATTAGCAGGAACCTGTATTATGAAGTATAATGCCGCTTCATCTTACTACGGTTAAAATGGTTGGCAGACCAGCACCCTTATTGCTCTGTGTCGAGGCGTCAAACCCGCGTCACCTGATATTTTTTTTGCCTATATTGGTACTTGTTCTGGCCGGTTTGGGGGAGGCCAAAACATAGTTTGGCCTTACGACTTATGTGTTTCGGGGAGGCCATGGCCTCGGTGCCCCCCCCCCCCTGGATCCGCCAGTGACGGCACACCGGGTCACGTCGCCGCGACGCCATCCATCCCGTCACCTCGCCGCCAGCCAAAGCTCAATTTATTTCCATTGGTCGCGCCCATAGGCATGGAACCAACCGTGATCGGAATCCCATAATGTAAATGCCCCTCGGCCGCCGCCGGCGCCCCTGGTGGCGGAGCTGGGAACTAGCGGCGCGGCCGGCGCCGGCGGTCGGCTCCCTCCGCTCGGCATTCAGTGGAGGACCGCAGAGCGGAGTGGATCCGTGCGAGGAGCGCTCCTGAGACGATCAGCTGATTGTGTGACCTCTAGTCAGCACCGAGCGGGATGTCAGCGCGATTGTGTCGCCTCTGAATGCACGCAGCGATGGTGCCCGACGCACAACATCTCCTCTGGCCGGCGCTGCCACTCGGGCCGCCGGCCGACCACGCCAAGACGCTGGAGGCCGTGTGGCGGCCCGGACCGGCCGCCTTCTACGAACCGGCGCGGGAGCGGGTCCCCGGTGGCCTATGGGACACCGCCACCGGCCAGACCAGCCTCTGCGCGACCAGGATCGACGCCTCGACATGCGCCGCGGCGACTCGGCTCGGCCAGCCAGCGTGGAGTCAGCGCCGGGCCGAGCCGTGCGGCGCGCCCGGACAAACTGTTCTGTACCCGGCGCGGACCGAGTCCTGTGCCGTGGGGTACTCGGCCCGCGCGGCACCGCAGCAGACCGCGCTGTACCCGCCGGCGGCAGAGATGGCCAGCTGTGGGGTGCTGGCGCGGGCGGAGACGGCTCGGCCCGGCCCGGCCGGACCGTACCCGGGCCGGGCTGTGCCGGTTTCGGCTGCTCCAGCGCCGCTGCGCTCCAGCAGGGTGAGCTCCTCGTCGGACGCGCGCGTCACGAAGGACCTCAGTCAGCCGCTGTTTGTGGACACCACAGTGGAGTATGACCTGCCGAAGGCGGCGTATCCTCCGGAGAACAGCGAGCCGCTTCTCATAGTCCACCCGCAGTACTACGAGCACCTGCGGCACCGACGCACGCTGGGCGCCGGCTGTGCGTGTCAACTCTGCAACTTCTACGGCAGGAGGCTGCCGTTGCCGGGCAGCGCGCCCGCTGCGCCCGCTGCGCCTGCTGCCCCTGCTGCTGCGCCCGCGGCTGTCCCACAGACGTTCCAGAAACCTGGGACGCCACGGGACTGGCCTGCGTTCCAACTGCCGCTGCCGCAGCCGCAGCAGCAACAGCAACAGCAACAGCAACAGCAACAGCAACAACAACAGCAACAGCAACAGCAACAGCAACAGCAACAGCAGCAGCAGCAGCAGCAGCAGCAGCAGCAACCTCTGCAGCAGCAGCAGCAGCAGCCTCAGTCGCAACAGCCGCGGCAGCCGCAGCAGCAGCAGAAGCAGCAGCAGCTGCATCAACCTCAGCAGCAGCTGCAGCAGCAGCTGCAGCAGCAGCTGCAGCAGCAGCAGCAACAGCTGCAGCTGCAGCAGCTGCATCAGACACAGCAGCTGCAGCAGACGCAGCAGCTGCTACAGCAGCAGCAGCGCTACAATTGTATGTTCGGTGGTGGTGGCGAGCGGCGCCTCTCGCTGGCGCCGCCTAGTGTGAGCTGTGACTCGGACAGCGGCTACTCGAGTGTGGAGCTGGAGCCGGCCGAGTGGTGCCGTCGCCCGGCCGACCAGGCCAGAGACGTGCTCGCCAAAAGGAAGCGTCGGCACGAGCCGGCGCCGGCGCCGGCGCCTGCCGCGCTGGAGGCCAGCAAGCGGCCGCGCCTCGCATTCTGGCAGAGTGAGTATTGAATGCGGCCCGCGAGGCGCCGCGAGAGTCGCGAGTCAGCGAGTCACCGAGTCAGTGTGTGGTGTCTGTCGGCAGGAAGAGGCTGTGTGTTACTCGGTAGTGTTATCCCGTGTTCCGTGTTCTGCAGTGTGTTATATCTTGGTGTAGCGGCGGCAGCGGCCGCGCAGTGAGGCTGGGTGTTCCTTGTTCGAGTCTCCGGCGGCCGGCGCGGTGCCCAGTGGTGCAGTGTTGTGCGGCGCAGCGTCAGTCAGTCAGTCAGTCAGTCAGTCAGTCAGTCAGTCAGTCAGTCTGTCAGTCAGTCGCGGCTCGCGGCTGGGCCCGGTTTTTGCCGTGAGGTTGTATCGGGCGGCCGGCTCTCGTTAGGCTGTGGGCCGCGGTGCGGGCGGCAGCCGGCGATCGCGCGTCCCGCCCCGACACAATCACGGGGAAAGTCGCTCCGATCCGGGCGGCCGATACGACCTGTTGTGAGAATGTCGATGTCCGCGATACCAGACAATCGTCGGCTGGCATCTGTGTCCTGGCTGATTTATATGTATCGATAGGCCGTTGCTGCTCAATTATTTATGACGCCATCATTTGTCTTTCATTCCCAATCGGCTGACAGCGTGATGGGAATTGCTTACGTTGCTGGCATAGCAGTCCCGCTGTGCCAATAAAACGCCAGCTGGATACCACGACCATCTGTTTCGTTTCTCGACTGCACAGCGAGCAAATATTTGATGCTGTGCGCGCCTGGCCCGGCTCAGCGTGCCGACACGACCCCCGGGACGTGCCGGGCCGGCCGGACACGCAGCGAGGCGGCTCGCCCGCCGCTCCTCGCAAAGACAAACAACCGGGCCGGTCGGCGGGCCGACTGCCCGGTGGCAGACGATCGGTCTCAGCGGCGGCGTGCTCCGACCCCGGCACGCCGCGGCACGCCGCGACGCGATCACTATCGGCCGCCGCTGCATCGGGCCAGCGTCTGTCCCCTCCGGCCTTTATCCCGTCACTCACAGGCTATCGCGCCGATCACCGCCGGAGATGAATCGGAGAGGAGCCGAGCGCGCTCGCCCCCGCCACCGCCGCTGGCTCCGACAGACGGCTATAATGAGATCGTTACAAACTGTCGGCTGGGAAATTGTGACTGCCGCCGCCAGAGTGGCGTCTAGGGGGTTGGTTTTGTCGGACCCAGCGGACGCTGCTGGCGTCCATACCGGGTAACGTTACCCGCGCCGTGTCGGGTGGCCCTGACTGAATACGTGAGAGGCGACAGGCGAGACGGGCAATGCGCCGCGGCCGCCGAGTGTCGCGCTCGCGCCGTGTTCATCTCCGTGAGACGAATGCGAATGACGCGCCGGCGGGCTGCACGCCGGTTCCAATTAGTGGACTGTGATCTGCCCGTCCGCCCCTACGCCGGCCTCCGGCAGCAGCGGCAGCGGCAGCGGCAGCAGCAGCAGCAGCAGCAGCAGCGGCGGCGGCGGCGGCGATGGCTCTGGCAGGAGAGATTGATGAGTCCCGGCCGGACCCGAATCAGCGGCCAGTTCTGCGCGGCCGGACGGCACACTGATTGCCGACTTGTTGATGCTGCCGCCGTGCCGCTGCGAGCCACGGCCATTTGCGCCAGACCACATCACAAACACGGGAATCAGTCCGTCAGTCCGTCAGTCAGGCCGTCAGGTTGTCAGTCAGTCTGGCTGGCAGCCTGATAAAACGACCGTCGACCGTCCCACCGGTATGTGTCGCGTCCCACTCCCGTCCCGTCTATCGTCCCACCGGTGTGTGCCGCGTCCCACTCCTGTCCCGTCTATCGTCCCACCGGTGCGTGTCGCGTCCCACTCCCGTCCCGTCAACCGTCCGACCGGTGTGTGTGGCGTCCCACTCCCGTCCCGTCTATCGTCCCACCGGTGTGTGCCGCGTCCCACTCCTGTCCCGTCTATCGTCCCACCGGTGCGTGTCGCGTCCCACTCCCGTCCCGTCGACCGTCCCACCGGTGCGTGTCGCGTCCCACTCCCGTCCCGTCAACCGTCCGAGCGGTGTGTGTGGCGTCCCACTCCCGTCCCGTCTATCGTCCCACCGGTGCGTGTCGCGTCGGCGGTGTGGGGGCGGCGTCTGGCAGGGCTGATCTAATGAGTTTCTGAATCCTCCCCGCCCCGCTGCTGCCCGCAGCTACCGCCCCGCTGACACCGCGGTACCGGTCTGAGCGCCGCCTGCGAGTGCTGCCGGGGTGCCCTGAATGCCCAGAGTGCCTCTGGAGTCCCGCAGAGTGCCCTGAGTGTTGCCGGAGTGCTGTCTGAATGGCCGTTCGGCTGGAGTCTCGGAGTGTCGCCCGAGTGCCGCTGACACTCGCCAAAGGGGGTAATCACGGCCTGGCTGGCGGTAATCAGTGCCGAGGCCGCCGCCGCCGCCGCCGCCGCCACAGCACCCGCCATCCGTCACTCGGTGTCGAGCGGCGTATGACGTGCTGAATGGCGCCAGTTCGGGCGCTAATGGGCTCCGGCACGGGCACCGCTGGCGCCGGAAACCGGGCCACCGCCTGCATCCCACGGGGGTTAATTCCCGCCTCGGCCCCGGCCACAGCCCCGTCCGAAACCCGTCGGCAGCCCTGAGGGCTTAACCCCCTCCCCGTCCCCGACGGCAGCTCCGTCCGCAGCCCTCAGGGGCTTTGTCCCAGCTCCGCCCCGTCCGCAGCCCCGCGGGCTTTACACCTACCCCACCATGTCCCTCTCCCGAAGCCCCACGCGGCCTGCCCGCCGCAATGGCGCCGTTAAAAGCACTTTTATCCCGGGCCATCCAATTAGCAGAGTGATGCGATTTGGCGGGTACATGTCAGTCTCGCCACGGCGTGGAATCCGCCCCGCCGGCCCCGGCGGATAGAGGCCCCGATGTGTTAAGATGAGCGCGATAGGCGGGTGGGCCAATACGCAGCCGCGCGGAGCTCGGAAAGGAGCGCCGCCCCCCCCCCCATCCCCCCGGGAGCGGCGTCAGCTGTTCGGCCATCGGGCGGCGGCCGTCCGAAATTAATGGCCGAGTTCCCGTGACAAATGTCATTAGGAAGCGGTGCAGCGTGGCGGTATTGGGTATTGGCTCGGTGCCGTCAGTGTCGGACGACTCCCAGCTGGGCCCGGCCGGGGTGTCGGTCCCCCGCTGGGAGGGCGCCTGGCCGACCCCCGTCCCGCCGCGCCCCACCCTCCCGCCGAGCACGAGTATGTTGGGCGGTCCCACGCGGCGGACGGCGGCGGCGGGGACGGCGGGCGGCGGCCGTGACGGGCGATCCAATATCGGCAGCCGATGTCAGACGGCAGCGGACGCCCGAGTAGTGGACATCTGATAGAGCGACGAAGCAACGCAGACGGAGACGGAGACGGAGACGGAGACGGAGACGGACGCTGACCAGCTGTGCCTGGCACTGCGGCTCAGCGGAGCCAATCAGCTGATCTGATCAAAACCGCAGCGGTCCGGCCGTGCTCACTGGTCGCCGGGTCACGACTAACCTCGTATCCTCCAGAGCCGCGCTCTGGTGCGGTCGGCACGCCTCCCGACACAGTTTAGGCTGTGTATTCGCCGGCGTGGCCCTTCGCGTCATCAAGGAGTGTTTCATGTCCCTGTCACCCCTCCCCCTCAAACGCCGGAACCGGCCTCAATATATTGCCTTACGTAAGCTTTTCCATGTCGGAGTGAATGAAGCCAGGCGAGCCCGGCCGACGGCCGCGTAAATCGTACATAATCCGAGCGATTTATTATGAACAAGAAAGCGGTTTGGGAGTTATGTGAAATGCAGGCGTGCCATGAACGTTTCCAGAACGAACGAACGCTGTAATATATCCAAAATAGAATGTCGTTCACCCGCATTACCTATACAGGAATGTCATTTATTTCCATTATATTTCATTGATAACTGATGTGGAGTCGTGGCACAATCAGTGATCCGTTTTCCTGCGATCAGTCATGCGATCCTGAGATTCTTAAGTGCAATAACCCACCCACGCTCTCACGACATTCGTTACGAAAAGTGACGTCACCCTATCAGCCGGTCACGATCATCAGGCCCGTTACGTCGTTGTAGCCCGGTCCAAAGCCACTCCGGGGGCTGCTGCAGCCATTTGGGACTGTGGCAGCCATGTCTCAGTCTGCTGGCAGATCTGTCCTGGCTGCTGCTGGCAGATGCCCGGTGTAAGCCGAGATCCGCCGGAGATGGCGGCGGGGGAGATCAGATCCAGCCCGAGATCCGAGATACAGCGGCCGGGAGACCAGATCTGGCCCGAGATCCAGCGTCCCGGGAGATCAGATCCAGCGTGAGAACCAGCACCCCGGTAAATACCAGCCCGAGATCCGGCGGGCAGGGAGATCCATGCAGGGATAGGTCCCGACACGTCTCGGCTGTGACGTATAACTGCATAAAGATAACATCAGCGTCGCTATCTGATGATCATTAGCATCGCTGGGGCGGTAATAAGCTGGTGGCAACGCCGTCAAACCACTGTACCTCGCGACTTGCTCGGGACTCGGGGGCAGACTCGCGACGCGTGCGCTCGGGACTCGGGACTCGGGAGGCAGACCAGGACCGTGTCTAGTGACATCCTGGTCGGGCCAGGCTGGAGCAGCACGGCAGCAGACCAGGACCGTGTCCAGCCTGGTCGGGCCAGACTGGAGCAGCACGGCAGCAGACCAGGACCGTGTCCAGCCTGGTCGGGCCAGACTGGAGCAGCACGGCAGCAGACCAGGACCGTGACCAGCCTGGTCGGGCCAGACTGGAGCAGCACGGCAGCAGACCAGGACCGTGTCCAGCCTGGTCGGGCCAGACTGGAGCAGTACGGCAGCAGACCAGGACCGTGTCCAGCCTGGTCGGGCCAGACTGGAACAGCACGGCAGCAGACCAGGACCGTGTCCAGCCTGGTCGGACCAGGCTGGAGCAGCACGGCAGCAGCACAGCGTCGTAGCGAGCGGCGGCGGCGGCGGCGGCGGTGCCTGCAGGGATCCGTTCCGCCGCCGGAACAGACGCTGTGCTCGTGTAAGCAGTTTACAGGCCCGCTGAAGTGAGCGTTGTTGGACGGAACTAAACAGAGTTTCATTTAGACGGGCCGACAAAAAGCGTGGCCAGCCATGCGCCGTCGCACTGTCGGCACCTCAGAGCGGCACTTCAGAGCGGCACCTCAGAGCGGCACCTCAGAGCGGCACCTCAGAGCGGCACCTCGGAGCGGCACCTCAGAGCGGCACCTCAGAGCGGCACCTCAGAGCGGCACCTCAGAGCGGCACTTCAGAGCGGCACCTCAGAGCGGCACCTCAGAGCGGCACCTCAGAACGGCACCTCAGAGCGGCACCTCAGAGCGGCACCTCAGAGCGGTTCCTCGGAGCGGCACCTCAAAGCGGCACCTCAGCACCTCAGAGCGGCACCTCAGAGTGGCACCTCAGAGTGGCACCTCAGAGCGGCACCTCAGAGCGGCACCTCAGAGTGGCACCTCAGAGCGGCACCTCAGAGCGGCACTTCAGAGCGGCACCTCAGAGCGGCACCTCAGAGTGGCACCTCAGAGCGGCACCTCAGAGCGGCACTTCAGAGCGGCACCTCAGAGCGGCACCTCAGAGTGGCACCTCAGAGTGGCACCTCAGAGCGGCACTTCAGAGCGGCACCTCAGAGCGGCACCTCAGAGCGGCACTTCAGAGCGGCACTTCAGAGCGGCACCTCAGAGCGGCACCTCAGAGTGCCACCTCAGAGTGGCACCTCAGAGCGGCACTTCAGAGCGGCACCTCAGAGCGGCACCTCAGAGCGGCACTTCAGAGCGGCACTTCAGAGCGGCACCTCAGAGCGGCACCTCAGAGCGGCACCTCAGAGTGGCACCTCAGAGCGGCACCTCAGAGCGGCACCTCAGAGCGGCACCTCAGAGCGGCACTTCAGAGCGGCACCTCAGAGCGGCACCTCAGAGCGGCACCTCAGAGCGGCACTTCAGAGCGGCACCTCAGAGTGGCACCTCAGAGCGGCACCTCAGAGCGGCACCTCGGAGCGGCACCTCAGAGCGGCACCTCAGAGCGGCACCTCAGAGCGGCACCTCAGAGCGGCACCTCAGAGCGGCACCTCAGAGCGGCACCTCAGAGCGGCACCTCAGAGCGGCACCTCAGAGTGGCACCTCAGAGCGGCACCTCACAGCGGCACCTCAGAGTGGCACCTCAGAGCGGCACCTCAGAGCGGCACCTCAGAGCGGCACCTCAGAGCGGCACCTCGGAGCGGCACCTCAGAGCGGCACCTCAGAGCGGCACCTCAGAGCGGCACCTCAGAGCGGCACCTCAGAGTGGCACCTCAGAGCGGCACCTCAGAGCGGCACCTCAGAGCGGTACCTCGGAGCGGGGCTGACTGCTGACTGCAGCGGACTCGGTGTGTATGTGTATACTGTTTACACTGAGCGCAGTACCGCTGACGGCGCGACCGGTCAGCTGTGCTGGACGCAGCTCTCAGAACGTCCGGTCGTTGTCCCGCCTGCGCTGTGGTGGCTCCGGTCGTTCGGTCGTCTCCCGCCCCACGCCCTCTCCTCTCACAGGAGATGGTTGTCAGTACGGGCACGTTCCAGCTCTGAGTGCGTCGACGACGGTCCAATCGAGCTCGTGAGGCATGTCGCATACGATGACGTGCCATCGTATTTTCTGACCGAGAGCTGAACCAGGATCCACTGCACCGTTCAGAGCAGATCGGCCATAATAGTCTCTCATAAAAGTCAGGAACGCATTAAAACACAGTTCGTGCAGTGCATTGGGGTCGGAAACGAGGATTGCGTTTTGTTAAGTGTGCCTACAAAAACTTCGCCTTTGTCTGCATACTAGGAATTAAAAGACATCCTAGAGCTTGTATTATGTAATTTGCCCACTTCGACAGAGTTCCAAGTCAGGCTATATATACTCGGGAGGCAGTCTCGCGACGCGTGCGCTCGGTGCTCGGGAGGAAGACTAGGACCATGTCCAGTCAGCCCGCCCGACCGGTCCTAGTCTAGACACGGTCCTAGTATGGACACGGTCCTAGTCTGGACACTGTCCTAGCCTGGACACTGTCCTAGCCTGGATACGGTCCTAGTCTGGACACTGACCTAGTCTGGACACGGTCCTAGTCTGGACACGGTCCTGGTCTGGACACGACCCTAGTCTGGACACGGTCCTAGTCTGGACACGGTCCTAGTCTGGACACGGTCCTAGTCGCACTCAGAGCTGGTACGGCACAGGCGGGACAGACGGGACAGACGGGACAGGCGGGACAGGCGGGACAGGCGGGACAGACGGGACAGACGGGACAGGCGGGACCCGGGACTCAGAGCTGGCACAGGCGGGACCCGGGACCCGGGCTATGCGGCGCCCTGTCGCATATTATCGCTATATCTCAGCTCGAATGGTGTCCCTGCCCCTATCACCGACTCTCAGCCGTCAGCTCCGTCTGTCTCCCTCCGTACATCTTGTGTCTCCGCCCGTCTCGCGCCGTTCATCTGGTGTCTCCGTCTGTCTCCCGCCGTAGATCTTGTGTCTCCGCCCGTCCCCGCCTTTCGTCTCGTGTATCCACCCGTCTCCTGCCGTCCGTCCCGTGTCTCCGCCCATCTACCGCCTTTCCTCTCCCGTCTCCACCGCTATCTGCCGCTCCCCGCCGTCAGCTCTCGATTCCGTCATCCCCCCTGTCGATTCCGTCATCCCGCCGCTCGCTATATCAGGGACCGGAGCCAGCGTCACCACATCTGTCCACTCCCGACACAGCGCCTCGCCGCAGCTGTTCTGTTGGCTGTGCTATGTCCAGCTCTGTTCGATCGTACTGACATTGTGGCACCGATTCTGCTGACATTCGGATTCGGGACCGATTCTGCTGACGTTTGTGTCCGATTCTGCTGACGTTTGTGACCGATTCTGCTGGCGTTTGTGACCGATTCTGCTGGACTGATTCTGCTGGACCGATTCTGCTGGACCGATTCTGCCGACGTTTGTGACCGATTCTGCTGACGTTTGTGACCGATTCTGCTGGACCGATTCTGCTGACGTTTGTGACCGATTCTGCTGACGTGTGTGACCGATTCTGCTGACGTGTGTGTCCGATTCTGCTGACGTGTGTGTCCGATTCTGTCGGCTGAGTGACGGACTGTCCGGACTGGCATGGCCGCGGTAAATGTGCGACATTGCAGTGGAGAGCAGGACGTGCGCGGCGGCCGAGATGGCTGTCGAAATACGTCCCCTGGACCGTGACGGCAGCGTACCCATCATCCCGAATGGGCAATAAGTCAGCCACCATCGCCGGCCACGACCAGCGGCCACCCATTACCTCAGCAATGTCGCAACGCAATGATGCTTCAGAAAACAGTCAGCAAGCCGCCTGAAGCTGGAGCTACGGGCGACACTTTATCTCACGGTGTTATTGTTTTAAGTCCCTAACGACCTGAGATGAGCCGGAACGGCTGGCAGGAGGGTGATGGACGCACACAATAATGGCCGGAAACGCGGGCGGCAAAACCAGCAGTCCCTGCTGCGTCCGCCATCAGCGGCGCTGATCTCCAACAGGAGAATAGTCCGGTACTGGCCATCACTGCCTGATGGGGCCGATAGGGGCCCGCCGCCCGCCGGGAGAGAGATAGAGGTGTCGGCGCCAGTCGGCCGGTCCCATCTCTGGCTTATCTCGAGAAGGCCCCGGCGGCAGGCGCGGGGATGGGTCGCTCGCTCCTGGGAGAACCATCAGCCGGCGGGACAGACGTGCAGAGGACCGCTGTGGGCCAGGAGAACCATCAGCCGGCGGGGCAGACGTGCAGAGGACCGCTGTGGGTCAGTGTCAGGAGAACCCTCAGCCGGCGGGGCAACGTGCAGAGGACCGCTGTGGGTCAGGAGATAGACGGACCGGAGACCGAATGACTGAGGGCTCCTGCCATAGACTGCTGTACTGTATCCAGTTCATAGGTAACTATGTCATACCCACATCCAGTCTACCCAGACCGGAAGTTGAGCCGGCGGGATTAAAGGTGTGGCCAATCGACTTCAGGTATACCGGCAGATCAAGGACCCTGCGGACCTTCGGTGCGATGCCAGGGTTCCAGAAGGGGCGCCGGACCCTCTGCTCCCTGGACCCCAGGACCCCCGCTGTTCTGGTGTGAACAGTGGGGGTGGCACCGGCACTAATCGCTGGGCAAACAGTCGCGTCTGGGCGGCTATAGCGGCCGTCCGGTGGGCCGCGCCGCTCCGCCCCGCCGCAAACACTAGCCGCTGTGTCAATATTGGGCCGATTAGGGGGTGAAACAGCCTGCCGGGGCCGGTCTGGGTCTGCCGTGTCAGACCGGCCCCGGAGAAGGCCTCTCGGCCGGGCCAACCGAAACACGGTCCGTCGCCCAGCCACCGCTCGTAAAGCCTGTTTATCACCGCATCGGTAATTAAGACCGCCGTAAAAGTGACCAATTTGCCGGACCGGTGCAGTGGCGGTGTGTTTTCTCGTTTGGCTGCGTCCCGGCCGTGGGGCTGTGACCGCCGCCACGGCAGCGGGCCGGCGTGGCGTGGCTTCGCGTGGCATGGCTTCGCGTGGCGTGGCGTGGCGTGACGGGGCGGGGCGGTGCGGGCCCCGTGGCGTGACAGGGCGGGGCGGTGCGGGCCCCGGCTGTAGAATTCTCCGCATACCATGGTGGCTCCGGACGGCGCCGGACATGCAGCCGTTCGTCACATGAACTGCCCGGCCGCCTCGCCGCGTTCCCCATCCATCGCACCGGAGGATATCCGGTGGCGGCGAAGGGCGCTCTCTTATCTGCGAGGCGTTCATCACACGCCGTCCCAGCGGACCCATCCTCGGTCTTGGAACCCAGCGGGCCCATCCTCGCTCCCAGAAACTCACCCGCTCACTCACCGGGGTGTGTCGTGGGTGGAATGGGCTGACGGGTGACGCGACGTAACGAAACGCGTGTGGTGGAGGCATGTTGTGCCGTGCCGTACCAAGCCGTGGCGAACCGTGGCGAACCGAGCCCCGCCGGGCCGGGCCGTGCTGTGACGTGCCGTGCCCCGCCGGCCCGGGCCGTGCCCTGCCGGTCCGTGCCCTGGCGAACCGAGCCCCGCCGGGCCGGGCCGTGCTGTGACGTGCCGTGCCCTGCCGTGACGGGCCGTGACGTGCCCTGGCGAACCGAGCCCCGCCGGGCTGTGCCGTGACGTTACGATCTGGGGACCTCGGCGGCGTAGCTGAGCGGGTTTTCGCCTGGGTGTGTGAGTAATGGGTAAGGGCCGACGGGTGGTGCGCCGGCCCCACCTGGTCTCCCCGCC
This sequence comes from Chirona hameri, assembly GCA_036785665.1. Classification (NCBI taxonomy): domain Eukaryota; kingdom Metazoa; phylum Arthropoda; class Thecostraca; order Balanomorpha; family Balanidae; genus Chirona; species Chirona hameri. The sequence goes on from JAXIVJ010006921.1 coordinate 15,950, forward strand.
CGAGATCGGTCGGCCGTGAATGATAACGTTAATCTAGTGTAAACGATCGGGCAGCGGCCGCGCCAGCGGTGATGGATGACGGCCCGCCGCGCCGCCGCCATTGATGCCTGCCGCCGGTCGCCGCCGGTCGCCGCCGGTCGCCGCCGACGCCGGGCAGAGTTATGAACGGAGCGTGACGCTGAGCCGGGTCACGGTGTGTCCCCGCCGGCCGTGCGTCACCACTGACACCACTGACACCACTGACACCACTGACACCGCTGACACCACTGACACCACTGACACCGCTGACACCACTGACACCACTGACACCACTGACACCGCTGACACCGCTGACACCACTGACACCACTGACGCCACTGACACCACTGACACCGCTGACACCACTGACACCACTGACACCGCTGACACCACTGACACCGCTGACACCACTGACACCACTGACACCGCTGACACCACTGACACCACTGACACCGCTGACACCACTGACACCGCTGATACCGCTGACACCGCTAATACCGCTGACACCGCTGACACCACGTGTCACCATGTCCGGCTCCGGCCCTGGCGACCCCGCCTCGCCACCGCCACCGCCACCGCCGCCACCTCCACCGCGCCCGGCACCGTCACCACCGCCACCGCTGCCGACGCCGCCACTGCCGCCACCTCCACCGGCCCTGACACCGCTTCCGTCGCCATCGGTTCTGGCTCCGACACCGTCGTCACTCTCGCTGCCGTCACGGCTTAACGGCGTCATTCAAGATTAACGTAGATGCAGAGTGAGCGCAGCAATGGTCGGCGATGACGGTCATAAAACACCGTCCATTTAGGCCTAATGACAGGGCGTCACTCTGATGGTGCCCAGTCACGAACACCGCCCGCCGCGCGGGCAGAGGGCGGAGCAGAGGGCAGAGGATGGCAGCAGGTCGGCCATAGATCTCCGCGAGAACGGCAGTCACGTGAAGAAGCGGTCTCCGGCGGGATCAAGTGCTGCCGAATGGCCGCATGGTAACCTCGCGTGCCACTCTGACCAGCTGATACGCCGACACCGAGGAAGAGCGGCGGAGCGAGAGAGCGAGAGAGCGAGAGAGCGAGAGAGCGAGAGAGCGAGAGAGAGAGAAAGAAAAACCGAAATAGGTCAGCGCTGAGACAGGGGGATACTAATGAAAGTGACAGGTGGTCATTTCGCTGTACTGGGCCGGTGAACGGCGGCTCGGTGATCTGTCACTGAGTCCCCAGTGATCGGCTCGGTGATCTGTCACTGAGTCCTCGGTGATCGGCTCGGTGATCTGTCACTGAGTCCTCAGTGATCGGCTCGGTGATCTGTCACTGAGTCCTCGGTGATCGGCTCGGTGATCTGTCACTGAGTCCTCGGTGATCGGCCCGGTGATCTGTCACTGAGTCCTCAGTGATCGGCCCGGTGATCTGTCACTGAGTCCTCGGTGATCGGCTCGGTGATCTGTCACTGTGTCCTCAGTGATCGGCCCGGTGATCTGTCACTGAGTCCTCGGTGATCGGCTCGGTGATCTGTCACTGAGTCCTCGGTGATCGGCTCGGTGATCTGTCACTGAGTCCTCGGTGATCGGCCCGGTGATCTGTCACTGAGTCCTCGGTGATCGGCTCGGTGATCTGTCACTGAGTCCTCGGTGATCGGCCCGGTGATCTGTCACTGAGTCCTCGGTGATCGGCTCGGTGATCTGTCACCGTCCATCTGCACAAGTGGTGCACTGTAAGCAGGATGAGCACAGTTGTGACGTCTGTTTCCGGTGAACTGCGCCCCGCTGCGCCCCGCTGCGCCCGCTGCTCCCTCTCCGAGGGGGAGAAGGGGAAGTGTCCGTCTCCATCTGGCCTGCTCCTCTCAGTCTTAATCGGCAGAATCCGGCTGAGGCGGGCTGCAGTGCGCGGCGATCTCTGGTGTATGTCGGACCGAGTGCCGCCGCCGCCGCCCCCGCCCCCGCCCCCGCCCCCGCCCCCGCCCCCGCCCGCGTCTGTTCCAGCTCAGGCCGGTTCGTCTGATACCGTCCTTCCTGCTGAAATACCGTCCGGGGAGAGCACCGGGAGGAGAGGAGAGAGGATGGGAGTGCTGCTTTAGTGGAATGGGCTGAACTATATCACGTTAGCTACCATACGGACCCGTTTCCCTGGTGGCCGGGCACACAGACATGCAATTGCACCGCACCCCTGTGGCCGATGATTAGTTTTTGTTGTTGTTTTTGTTGTTGTATGACACCGGGTTAGATCGGATGGGCCACGACGAACTGCATCAGCTGGCATCAGTCGTCGCCATCTCCGCACTCCCGTGATGTGATGTATCCCGACGTCAGAACAACGTCAGCACTGATGTGCAGTCCATGGAACTGTTGTTAGTTATACTTCGATTTACCCATTGGGACAAATGTATTGGTTATAATTCGCCCCAGGGTAAGTTTAAAGCATTGGCATCTGTTCTATAGCCTCTGGAAAATGCCACCACATGGAAAATGTTAGCCGGTATAAAGCCCTACGTCCCGTGTGAACCTTTGCCCAGCACTCCTTGACACTTCAAGTGGGCTCTCCGAGAGGTGCTTATTCTTATCGCACACCACTTAAGATAAGGAGAAGCCGTTTCTATTGTGAAAGCTTTTGCCGTAAGCTGGCGCGAAGTCCGGCAAGATAACTCGACAAATAGCCACGTAATCTTCCTCGGTTCCCGCGGGCATGCGCTTAGGTGTTACCGCTGTCTGGGACGATCACGTATGACGACGTGATGTTTCCGTTGGGTGTCACACTCGGATGATCCACGACACACTGCACACTGTGCCTAGCCCTGTAACCCGTTTGCCGCTGTGCCCGGACGGCCGTGAATTGCTGAGCAGCGGGGTAGTCCGGGCCGGACCAGCAGCGCGGCGTCATTGAAGTCTTATGTAATCGTGGCTAACATGTCCGTTTGCTCAGATTTTCGCCCAGATGTTTGGCGGTCGGAATAGCAGAGCGGATTCAGTAACCCTGCAGAAATACCTAATAACATGCAGCTTTTGAGAATGAGCCGCGAACACATATTTCTGGACGCCGTCACTGACGTAGACTAATTGCATCGCACCCGGCTTGGTCGGTATGGGCTGCTCTGAGCTGTACGCTGTGTGTCTGTCAGTTTTGGGGTGGTCCGGTGCGACCTCCGGCTGTCCGTCCGTCCACGCCGCGCCGCGCCACGCCGCACCACGCCGCACCGCGCCGTACCGCGCCGCCGCTCTCAAAGGATTCATTATCGCCGCTCCAATAGCGACCGCGGGGCAGCCTATCCGACGCCGGGTGATTGGACAGCAATTCGATATCCGGCCCCTGGCGGGCGCGCCTGTGATACCAATCTCGGCGGAGGGACGCGAACGTGGCCATTGCCGCGCCGCCTGCCTGTTCCGACCGTGCGCTCGCCGCCGCGCGGCAGTCGTCGCGCGGCGGACGTGGGAGCGGCGCGCCACAACTGCCGTCGTGCGCCGCGCTCGCCGCCGCGGTGGAGGCCATCCGTCGGCGGGCCTTCATTAGGCATCGGTTATTTATCAGGGCGGTTTCCGTGCGCGGCGAGCGGCGTGCGGCGTTTATCCTGGCCACAATGGCCGCGTTTGCGCCGCCAGTGCCGCCCGCCGCGCGCCGCGTCGTTACTGGCGCCGGCGCGCCGCGTCCGCCGCCCGATGGCGCAGGGAACGGCCGACGCGGCACGGCGGCCTGGCCCCGGTAACTGCCTATTGAGCGCGGTCCAATGGCGGCCAGTTAGGCGCGCCGGTGTGTCAATGGCGGCCAGTTAGGCGCGCCGGTGTGTGTCGTGCGTGATGCGATTCAGCAGACGCTCGGGTGCTCGGGCCCCCGACCCCGACCCGACTGCTGAACGTGCGATCCAGCCGGCGGCAGTGGCGGCGGCGGGGGAGGGGAGGGAAGGGGATGTCTGGGTCGTTCTGATAATTTCAGCCTGGTCCGTGACTACCCAACCTCGCCGATGGCGCCGCTTCAGCACCCGAGTCGAATGAGTGCCGTCAGCACTTGATGATTTATGGGAGAAAATAACACTTTTTTTAGCTGTTTCATAACATTTATGCCTGGCTCGGTTGTTCATTAACTGTTTCCTGACAGTTATGTTTGGCTCGACTGGGATTGCGATTTTTATTATCCGCTATGAAGATAAGTTCAACAAACTCGCCGTCCCATATTACCTATTCTACACAGCAAGTTGTCGACATCAGCGGCAAAATGTATAGTGTATATAATGTGTATGAGTATGACTGTCGGTCCGCATCGACTCGTATCTGACTGTCTTCTCCTCCTTTACAGACGGTGTACCGGCTGTGGAAATGACGTCATACCTACAACACCGGCCGGCGGTCATGTAGCGACCGGAGCGCCCCTGGCGGCGGGACCTGACCTGACCTGACCTGCGCCGACCCGCCGGCGGCCACCGGCGGCGGGTGGCGCGCGACTTCTGTGATTATCCTACCCTGTGTTGACATGTGATGTTACTGTGGCTTTCATAATCGATCCTGGGAGTCGGCCAGAGTGGAGCTAGCTTTAAACGGTTTCACGTTGTGTTTGTGGTTCGGTTTTGTTACCGGCGATCTGTGGTGGGTTCAGGGCTGTTCGATCAACTTTGGCCACCCAGCGAGCCGGATTTGTTTGGTTATTGTAAACCTTATTGTTATCCAATGGTGTATTGAACGTATATAAACGATTGCCTGTTCTTGACTGAATATAGACCCGAACTCATTTATCAAAGCTGTCTTTGTCATCGGTCGTCGGAGTTGTCCGGCTGGGGCGCCCTTTCCGATGACGAAGCACGCTCAGCGGCTATTTATTTGTCTTTGATGGCGGCCGTCTCCATTCGGGCCGTTTCGAGTTATCATGACACGATTGATGGTCGCTGCAGTTCGGGGCGTTCGCAATCGCAGCGGTTACGGAGCTGACTCGGCGGTCTGACGGAGCTGACTCGGCAGTCTCGTGCAAATGAACTGCCCACGAGCGAGTCGCTATCGTATAGCGAGTCGCTATCGCGCGGCACATACCCCTACAGTGGTTGCGCGCCGTCCGAGGTGTATAACTCACTGGAAATAGGCACGGGTGGCGCAGCAGCAGACCAGACTCACGTGTCGTGACGTGACGTGACGTGACGTGACGTGACGTGACGTGACGTGACGTGACGTGACACGATATGTATTATCTGCAGCCGGCACAATGACAGATCTCTGAGCTGACATGGAACACGGCCTCAGAAGGGGGTGCCTTCTGGTGCCTTCTAGGGTGCCATGCCGCAGAGCATCGGACACGACGCACAACACGAAACACGGAATACAAAGACGAAACACGGAATACAAAGACGAAACACGGAATACAAAGACGTAACACGGAATACAAAGACGTAACACGGAATACAAAGGCGTAACACGGAATACAAAGACGTAACACGGAATACAAAGACGTAACCCGGAATACAAAGACGTAACACGGAATACAAAGACGAAACACGGAATACAAAGACGAAACACGGAATACAAAGACGAAACACGGAATACAAAGACGAAACACGGAATACAAAGACGAAATACGGAATACAAAGACGTAACACGGAATACAAAGACGTAACACGGAATACAAAGACGAAACACGGAATACAAAGACGTAACACGGAATACAAAGACGTAACACGGAATACAAAGACGTAACACGGAATACAAAGACGAAACACGGAATACAAACACGAAACACGGAATACAAAGACGTAACACGGAATACAAAGACGTAACACGGAATACAAAGACGTAACACGGAATACAAAGACGTAACACGGAATACAAAGACGTAACACGGAATACAAAGACGTAACACGGAATACAAAGACGAAACACGGAATATAAAGACGAAACACGGAATACAAAGACGAAACACGGAATACAAAGACGTAACACGGACAACCACGGAGTGCGATGAAACAGGCACAGAACGCCATAGCATAGAGCGCATGACATCACAGCACAAACCACATATCAATGGACAAGAACACCTACTTACGCAAAACACAGGACAACTGACGCCACAAAAACACATTATAGATCGCAGAACGGGTCATCCTTTCAAAAGTTACACCATCTGTCACACCGAGCCGGCACCGATCGGCATCATTGCAGGCCACCACCCACCTCACAAGCACATCCATTTGTTACATCCGCCCGCGCTACAAAGCGTGTGAGCCTGGTCATTTGCATTCCACGTAATCGTATTCGGAGCACGCCCACATCATTCGGGTTATTTAAGCAGGGGCGCATCATCATGACACGGTCACAAACAAACCGGCGCTGTGTCGGAACTGGTCTGAGCAGAGCAGAGTACGGCTCTGGGAGCCCCGGCAAACGGGCGCTGTGTCGGATCTGAGCAGAGCAGAGCAGAGCAGAGTACGGCCCTGGGAGCCCCGGCATGCATGGCCCGGTGGTGTCTCAGCTCATCTAAATACCCATGCGTCATCCGGGCCGCCTTTGCCGTCCGTCGCAGCTGGTCGGGGTGCATGGAAGCCTGACTCCGCCGCTGGCCGGGAGTGAGCGATGACCCCGGTCCTGATCACCCTGTCCTGTTCTGTCCGGTCCTGATCACCGGCACATTCCAACTGCACCGAACCGAACCAACGCAACGATCATCAATACATTCCAACTGCACCGAACAGAACCAACGCAACGATCACCTGAACATTCAAACTGCATCGAACAGAACCAACGCAACGATCACCTGAACATTCCAACTGCACCGAACAGAACCAACGCAACGATCATCAATACATTCCAACTGCACCGAACAGAACCAACGATCACCTGAACATTCCACCAACGGTCACAGACGCCGAACCAACGTTCAACTGAACATTCCAACTGCGTTCACACCAGCCGCCGAACTAACCAAAACCAAACCCGACTCACCTGCCCCCTGCACGCGCCACTGGCAGCGACCGGCAGTGACCCGACTCACCTGCCCCCTGGATGCGCCACTGGCAGCGACCTCCGGCAGTGACCCGACTCACCTGCCCCCTGGACGCGCCACTGGCAGCGACCTGCGGCAGTGACCCGACTCACCTGCCCCCTGGACGCACCATTGGCAGCGACCTCCGGAAGTGACCCGCACGTGCCCCGGGGTCGAGCGGGGTCGAGCGGGGCCGGTTGCAGAGCGGAGCCACGCGTGGGGTGCGGGTCAGTAGGTGTTGACCTGCACGGTGAGTCGGTTGGGCGGTGGACTATATCGGGATGCGGACGACACCTTCCTCCATTGGCGTCCGTGCCAGTGTGGGGCAATACATATACAAAGTGCCGGTCGCGACGCGAATCATCCGGTACCACATTACGGAACTCGAATCATCCGGTAAGGCATCTGGACAAGCATATCTATCACTCATATCACTCATGCATATCACTCAAGCATATCACTCATGTCTTCGGGAAGAAGGTAAGCGAGAAGGGTCGGGTGAAGGGTCGCTCGTTCCGAATGGATTCGGTGTTCGCCTCGGACGGGTCCCCGGGTTCGGTGTTCACTCCGGACGGGTCCCCGGGTTCGGTGTCCGCTCCGGACGGGTCCCGGGTTCGGTGTCCGCTCCGGACGGGTCCCGGGTCCAGTATTGGCTCCGGAAGGGTCCCCGGGTCCGGGTGGCGCCGGCCTTTATCCTCTCTCCACCGTCGACACCGCCCCTGGCACGTGACGGGAACGGGAGTGAGCCCACGCTAATGGTGTGTGCAGGGAGATAAGGCTGGCCTCTGGTGAGGGACGGCGAGGGCAGCTGACGGCGGGTGACGGGGCTCACTGTGATCTCCCGCGGATCTCCCGCGGATATCACACACAGGACGGCAGGTCAGGCGATCTCCCGCGGACATCACACACAGGACGGCGAGGTCAGGCGATCTCCCGCGGACATCACACACAGGACGGCAGGTCAGGCGATCTCCCGCGAACATCACACACAGGACGGCAGGTCAGGCGATCTCCCGCGGACATCACACACAGGACGGCAGGTCAGGCGATCTCCCGCGGACATCACACACAGGACGGCAGGTCAGGCGATCTCCCGCGGATATCACACACAGGACGGCAGGTCAGGCGATCTCCCGCGGACATCACACACAGGACGGCAGGTCAGGCGATCTCCCGCGGACATCACACACAGGACGGCAGGTCAGGCGATCTCCCGCGGACATCACACACAGGACGGCAGGTCAGGCGATTTCCCGCGGATATCACACACAGGACGGCAGGTCAGGCGATCTCCCGCGGACATCACACACAGGACGGCAGGTCAGGCGATCTCCCGCGGACATCACACACAGGACGGCAGGTCAGGCGATCTCCCGCGGATATCACACACAGGACGGCAGGTCAGGCGATCTCCCGCGGATCTCCCGCGGATATCACACACAGGACGGCAGGTCAGGCGATATTCAGCGGACATCACACACAGGACGGCAGGTCAGGCGATGTTCAGCGGACATCACACACAGGACGGCAGGTCAGGCGATCTCCCGCGGACATCACACACAGTACGACAGGTCAGGCGATCTCCCGCGGACATCACACACAGGACGGCAGGTCAGGCGATCTCCCGCGGACATCACACACAGGACGGCAGGTCAGGCGATCTCCCGCGGACATCACACACAGGACGGCAGGTCAGGCGATCTCCCGCGGATATCACACACAGGACGGCAGGTCAGGCGATCTCCCGCGGACATCACACACAGGACGGCAGGTCAGGCGATCTCCCGCGGATCTCCCGCGGACATCACACACAGGACGGCAGGTCAGGCGATCTCCCGCGGACATCACACACAGGACGGCAGGTCAGGCGATCTCCCGCGGATATCACACACAGGACGGCAGGTCAGGCGATCTCCCGCGGACATCACACACAGGACGGCAGGTCAGGCGATCTCCCGCGGACATCACACACAGGACGGCAGGTCAGGCGATCTCCCGCGGACATCACACACAGGACGGCAGGTCAGGCGATCTCCCGCGGACATCACACACAGGACGGCAGGTCAGGCGATCTCCCGCGGATATCACACACAGTACGGCAGGTCAGGCGATCTCCCGCGGACATCACAGACAGGACGGCAGGTCAGGCGATCTCCCGCGGACATCACACACAGGACGGCAGGTCAGGCGATCTCCCGCGGATATCACACACAGGACGGCAGGTCAGGCGATCTCCCGCGGATCTCCCGCGGATATCACACACAGGACGGCAGGTCAGGCGATATTCAGCGGACATCACACACAGGACGGCAGGTCAGGCGATGTTCAGCGGACATCACACACAGGACGGCAGGTCAGGCGATCTCCCGCGGACATCACACACAGGACGACAGGTCAGGCGATCTCCCGCGGACATCACACACAGGACGGCAGGTCAGGCGATCTCCCGCGGACATCACACACAGGACGGCAGGTCAGGCGATCTCCCGCGGACATCACACACAGGACGGCAGGTCAGGCGATCTCCCGCGGACATCACACACAGGACGGCAGGTCAGGCGATCTCCCGCGGATCTCCCGCGGACATCACACACAGGACGGCAGGTCAGGCGATCTCCCGCGGACATCACACACAGGACGGCAGGTCAGGCGATCTCCCGCGGATATCACACACAGGACGGCAGGTCAGGCGATCTCCCGCGGACATCACACACAGGACGGCAGGTCAGGCGATCTCCCGCGGACATCACACACAGGACGGCAGGTCAGGCAATCTCCCGCGGACATCACACACAGGACGGCAGGTCAGGCGATGTTCAGCGGACATCACACACAGGACGGCAGGTCAGGCGATCTCCCGCGGACATCACACACAGGACGGCAGGTCAGGCGATCTCCCGCGGACATCACACACAGGACGGCAGGTCAGGCGATGTTCAGCGGACATCACACACAGGACGGCAGGTCAGGCGATCTCCCGCGAACATCACACACAGGACGGTAGGTCAGGCGATCTCCCGCGGACATCACACACAGGACGACAGGTCAGGCGATCTCCCGCGGATCTCCCGCGGACATCACACACAGGACGGCAGGTCAGGCGATCTCCCGCGGATCTCCCGCGGACATCACACACAGGACGGCAGGTCAGGCGATCTCCCGCGGACATCACACACAGGACGACAGGTCAGGCGATCTCCCGCGGATCTCCCGCGGACATCACACACAGGACGGCAGGTCAGGCGATCTCCCGCGGACATCACACACAGGACGGCAGGTCAGGCGATCTCCCGCGGATCTCCCGCGGACATCACACACAGGACGGCAGGTCAGGCGATCTCCCGCGGACATCACACACAGGACGACAGGTCAGGCGATCTCCCGCGGACATCACACACAGGACGGCGAGGGCAGGTGATATTCAGCGGACATCACACACAGGACGGCAGGTCAGGCGATATTCAGCGGACATCACACACAGGACGGCAGGTCCGGCGATATTCAGCGGACATCACACACAGGACGGCAGTTCAGGCGGTCTCCCGCGGACATCACACACAGGACGGCAGGTCAGGCGATATTCAGCGGACATCACACACAGGACGGCAGGTCAGGCGATATTCAGCGGACATCACACACAGGACGGCAGGTCAGGCGATATTCAGCGGACATCACACACAGGACGGCAGGTCAGGCGATCTCCCGCGGACATCACACACAGGACGGCAGGTCAGGCGATCTCCCGCGGATATCACACACAGGACGGCAGGTCAGGCGATCTCCCGCGGATATCACACACAGGACGGCAGGTCAGGCGATCTCCCGCGGACATCACACACAGGACGGCAGGTCAGGCGATCTCCCGCGGATATCACACACAGGACGGCAGGTCAGGCGATCTCCCGCGGACATCACACACAGGACGGCAGGTCAGGCGATCTCCCGCGGACATCACACACAGGACGGCAGGTCAGGCGATCTCCCGCGGATATCACACACAGGACGGCAGGTCAGGCGATCTCCCGCGGACATCACACACAGGACGGCAGGTCAGGCGATCTCCCGCGGACATCACACACAGGACGGCAGGTCAGGCGATCTCCCGCGGACATCACACACAGGACGGCAGGTCAGGCGATGTTCAGCGGACATCACACACAGGACGGCAGGTCAGGCGATCTCCCGCGGACATCACACACAGGACGGCAGGTCAGGCGATCTCCCGAGGACATCACACACAGGACGGCAGGTCAGGCGATCTCCCGCGGACATCACACACAGGACGGCAGGTCAGGCGATCTCCCGCGGACATCACACACAGGACGGCAGGTCAGGCGATCTCCCGCGGACATCACACACAGGACGGCAGGTCAGGCGATCTCCCGCGGACATCACACACCGGACGGCAGGTCAGGCGATCTCCCGCGGACATCACACACAGGACGGCAGGTCAGGCGATCTCCCGCGGACATCACACACAGGACGGCAGGTCAGGCGATCTCCCGCGGACATCACACACAGGACGGCAGGTCAGGCGATGTTCAGCGGACATCACACACAGGACGGCAGGTCAGTCGATCTCCCGCGGACATCACACACAGGACGGCAGGTCAGGCGATCTCCCGCGGACATCACACACAGGACGGCAGGTCAGGCGATCTCCCGCGGATCTCCCGCGGATATCACACACAGGACGGCAGGTCAGGCGATCTCCCGCGGACATCACACACAGGACGGCAGGTCAGGCGATCTCCCGCGGATCTCCCGCGGACATCACACACAGGACGGCAGGTCAGGCGATCTCCCGCGGATCTCCCGCGGACATCACACACAGGACGGCAGATCAGGCGATCTCCCGCGGACATCACACACAGGACGGCAGGTCAGGCGATGTTCAGCGGACATCACACACAGGACGGCAGGTCAGGCGATCTCCCGCGGACATCACACACAGGACGGCGAGGGCAGGCGATGTTCAGCGGACATCACACACAGGACGGCAGGTCAGGCGATATTCAGCGGACATCACACACAGGACGGCAGGTCAGGCGATGTTCAGCGGACATCACACACAGGACGGCGAGGGCAGGCGATATTCAGCGGACATCACACACAGGACGGCAGGTCAGGCGATATTCAGCGGACATCACACACAGGACGGCAGGTCAGGCGATCTCCCGCGGACATCACACACAGGAAGGCAGGTCAGGCGATATTCAGCGGACATCACACACAGGACGGCAGGTCAGGCGATATTCAGCGGACATCACACACAGGACGGCAGGTCAGGCGATCTCCCGCGGACATCACACACAGGACGGCAGGTCAGGCGATGTTCAGCGGACATCACACACAGGACGGCAGGTCAGGCGATCTCCCGCGGACATCACACACAGGACGGCAGGTCAGGCGATCTCCCGCGGATCTCCCGCGGATATCACACACAGGACGGCAGGTCAGGCGATCTCCCGCGGACATCACACACAGGACGGCAGGTCAGGCGATCTCCCGCGGATCTCCCGCGGACATCACACACAGGACGGCAGGTCAGGCGATCTCCCGCGGATCTCCCGCGGACATCACACACAGGACGGCAGGTCAGGCGATCTCCCGCGGACATCACACACAGGACGGCAGGTCAGGCGATCTCCCGCGGACATCACACACAGGACGGCAGGTCAGGCGATATTCAGCGGACATCACACACAGGACGGCAAGTCAGGCGATGTTCAGCAGACATCACACACAGGACGGCGAGGGCAGGCGATATTCAGCGGACATCACACACAGGACGGCAGGTCAGGCGATATTCAGCGGACATCACACACAGGACGGCAGGTCAGGCGATCTCCCGCGGACATCACACACAGGACGGCAGGTCAGGCGATATTCAGCGGACATCACACACAGGACGGCAGGTCAGGCGATGTTCAGCGGACATCACACACAGGACGGCGAGGGCAGGCGATCTCCCGCGGATATCACACACAGGACGGCAGGTCAGGCGATGTTCAGCGGACATCACACACAGGACGGCAGGTCAGGCGATCTCCCGCGGACATCACACACAGGACGGCAGGTCAGGCGATCTCCCGCGGATATCACACACAGGACGGCAGGTCAGGCGATCTCCCGCGGACATCACACACAGGACGGCAGGTCAGGCGATGTTCAGCGGACATCACACACAGGACGGCAGGTCAGGCGATGTTCAGCGGACATCACACACAGGACGGCAGGTCAGGCGATATTCAGCGGACATCACACACAGGACGGCAGGTCAGGCGATGTTCAGCGGACATCACACACAGGACGGCAGGTCAGGCGATATTCAGCGGACATCACACACAGGACGGCAGGTCAGGCGATGTTCAGCGGACATCACACACAGGACGGCAGGTCAGGCGATCTCCCGCGGACATCACACACAGGACGGCAGGTCAGGCGATCTCCCGCGGATATCACACACAGGACGGCAGGTCAGGCGATCTCCCGCGGACATCACACACAGGACGGCAGGTCAGGCGATCTCCCGCGGACATCACACACAGGACGGCAGGTCAGGCGATCTCCCGCGGATATCACACACAGGACGGCAGGTCAGGCGATCTCCCGCAGACATCACACACAGGACGGCAGGTCAGGCGATCTCCCGCGGACATCACACACAGGACGGCAGGTCAGGCGATCTCCCGCGGATATCACACACAGGACGGCAGGTCAGGCGATCTCCCGCGGACATCACACACAGGACGGCAGGTCAGGCGATGTTCAGCGGACATCACACACAGGACGGCAGGTCAGGCGATCTCCCGCGGACATCACACACAGGACGGCAGGTCAGGCGATGTTCAGCGGACATCACACACAGGACGGCAGGTCAGGCGACATTCAGCGGACATCACACACAGGACGGCAGGTCAGGCGATCTCCCGCGGACATCACACACAGGACGGCAGGTCAGGCGATGTTCAGCGGACATCACACACAGGACGGCAGGTCAGGCGATCTCCCGCGGACATCACACACAGGACGGCAGGTCAGGCGATGTTCAGCGGACATCACACACAGGACGGCAGGTCAGGCGATCTCCCGCGGACATCACACACAGGACGGCAGGTCAGGCGATGTTCAGCGGACATCACACACAGGACGGCAGGTCAGGCGATCTCCCGCGGACATCACACACATGACGACAGGTCAGGCGATCTCCCGCGGACATCACACACAGGACGGCAGGTCAGGCGATATTCAGCGGACATCACACACAGGATGGCAGGTCAGGCGATATTCAGCGGACATCACACACAGGACGGCAGGTCAGGCGATCTCCCGCGGACATCACACACAGGACGGCAGGTCAGGCGATCTCCCGCGGACATCACACACAGGACGGCAGGTCAGGCGATCTCCCGCGGACATCACACACAGGACGGCAGGTCAGGCGATGTTCAGCGGACATCACACACAGGACGGCAGGTCAGGCGATCTCCCGCGGCTATCACACACAGGACGGCAGGTCAGGCGATCTCCCGCGGACATCACACACAGGACGGCAGGTCAGGCGATCTCCCGCGGACATCACACACAGGACGGCAGGTCAGGCGATCTCCCGCGGACATCACACACAGGACGGCAGGTCAGGCGATATTCAGCGGATATCACACACAGGACGGCAGGTCAGGCGATCTCCCGCGGACATCACACACAGGACGGCAGGTCAGGCGATCTCCCGCGGACATCACACACAGGACGGCAGGTCAGGCGATCTCCCGCGGATATCACACACAGGACGACAGGTCAGGTGATCTCCCGCGGACATCACACACAGGACGGCAGGTCAGGCGATATTCAGCGGACATCACACACAGGACGACAGGTCAGGTGATCTCCCGCGGACATCACACACAGGACGGCAGGTCAGGCGATCTCCCGCGGACATCACACACAGGACGACAGGTCAGGTGATCTCCCGCGGATATCACACACAGGACGACAGGTCAGGTGATCTCCCGCGGACATCACACACAGGACGGCAGGTCAGGCGATATTCAGCGGACATCACACACAGGACGACAGGTCAGGTGATCTCCCGCGGACATCACACACAGGACGGCAGGTCAGGCGATCTCCCGCGGATATCACACACAGGACGACAGGTCAGGTGATCTCCCGCGGACATCACACACAGGACGGCAGGTCAGGCGATATTCAGCGGACATCACACACAGGACGGCAGGTCAGGCGATATTCAGCGGACATCACACACAGGACGGCAGGTCAGGCGATGTTCAGCGGACATCACACACAGGACGGCAGGTCAGGCGATGTTCAGTGGATCTCCCGCGGATATCACACACAGGACGGCAGGTCAGGCGATGTTCAGCGGATATCACACACAGGACGGCAGGTCAGGCGATCTCCCGCGGACATCACACACAGGACGGCAGGTCAGGCGATCTCCCGCGGATATCACACACAGGACGACAGGACAGGCGATGTTCAGCGGACATCACACACAGGACGGCAGGTCAGGCGATGTTCAGCGGACATCACACACAGGACGGCAGGTCAGGCGATATTCAGCGGACATCACACACAGGACGGCAGGTCAGGCGATCTCCCGCGGATATCACACACAGGACGACAGGTCAGGCAATGTTCAGCTGACATCACACACAGGACGGCAGGTCAGGCGATGTTCAGCGGACATCACACACAGGACGGCAGGTCAGGCGATATTCAGCGGACATCACACACAGGACGGCAGGTCAGGCGATCTCCCGCGGATATCACACACAGGACGACAGGTCAGGCGATGTTCAGCGGACATCACACACAGGACGGCAGGTCAGGCGATGTTCAGCGGACATCACACACAGGACGGCAGGTCAGGCGATGTTCAGCGGCTATCACACACAGGACGGCAGATCAGGCGATCTCCCGCGGACATCACACACAGGACGGCAGGTCAGGCGATCTCCCGCGGACATCACACACAGGACGGCAGGTCAGGCGATCTCCCGCGGACATCACACACAGGACGGCAGGTCAGGCGATCTCCCGCGGACATCACACACAGGACGGCAGGTCAGGCGATCTCCCGCGGACATCACACACAGGACGGCAGGTCAGGCGATGTTCAGCGGACATCACACACAGGACGGCAGGTCAGGCGATGTTCAGCGGACATCACACACAAGACGGCAGGTCAGGCGATCTCCCGCAGACATCACACACAGGACGGCAGGTCAGGCGATCTCCCGCGGATATCACCCACAGGACGACAGGTCAGGCGATGTTCAGCGGACATCACACACAGGACGGCAGGTCAGGCGATGTTCAGCGGACATCACACACAGGACGGCAGGTCAGGCGATGTTCAGCGGCTATCACACACAGGACGGCAGGTCAGACGATCTCCCGCGGACATCACACACAGGACGGAAGGTCAGGCGATCTCCCGCGGATCTCCCGCGGACATCACACACAGGACGGCAGGTCAGGCGATCTCCCGCGGACATCACACACAGGACGGCAGGTCAGGCGATCTCCCGCGGACATCACACACAGGACGGCAGGTCAGGCGATCTCCCGCGGACATCACACACAGGACGGCAGGTCAGGCGATCTCCCGCAGATATCACACACAGGACGGCAGGTCAGGCGATCTCCCGCGGACATCACACACAGGACGGCAGGTCAGGCGATGTTCAGCGGACATCACACACAGGACGGCAGGTCAAGCGATGTTCAGCGGACATCACACACAGGACGGCAGGTCAGGCGATATTCAGCGGACATCACACACAGGACGGCAGGTCAGGCGATGTTCAGCGGACATCACACACAGGACGGCAGGTCAGGCGATATTCAGCGGACATCACACACAGGACGGCAGGTCAGGCGATGTTCAGCGGACATCACACACAGGACGGCAGGTCAGGCGATCTCCCGCGGACATCACACACAGGACGGCAGGTCAGGCGATCTCCCGCGGATATCACACACAGGACGGCAGGTCAGGCGATCTCCCGCGGACATCACACACAGGACGGCAGGTCAGGCGATCTCCCGCGGACATCACACACAGGACGGCAGGTCAGGCGATCTCCCGCGGATATCACACACAGGACGGCAGGTCAGGCGATCTCCCGCGGACATCACACACAGGACGGCAGGTCAGGCGATGTTCAGCGGACATCACACACAGGACGGCAGGTCAGGCGATCTCCCGCGGACATCACACACAGGACGGCAGGTCAGGCGATGTTCAGCGGACATCACACACAGGACGGCAGGTCAGGCGACATTCAGCGGACATCACACACAGGACGGCAGGTCAGGCGATCTCCCGCGGACATCACACACAGGACGGCAGGTCAGGCGATGTTCAGCGGACATCACACACAGGACGGCAGGTCAGGCGATCTCCCACGGACATCACACACAGGACGGTAGGTCAGGCGATGTTCAGCGGACATCACACACAGGACGACAGGTCAGGCGATCTCCCGCGGACATCACACACAGGACGGCAGGTCAGGCGATGTTCAGCGGACATCACACACAGGACGGCAGGTCAGGCGATCTCCCGCGGACATCACACACAGGACGACAGGTCAGGCGATCTCCCGCGGACATCACACACAGGACGGCAGGTCAGGCGATATTCAGCGGACATCACACACAGGACGGCAGGTCAGGCGATATTCAGCGGACATCACACACAGGACGGCAGGTCAGGCGATCTCCCGCGGACATCACACACAGGACGGCAGGTCAGGCGATCTCCCGCGGACATCACACACAGGACGGCAGGTCAGGCGATCTCCCGCGGACATCACACACAGGACGGCAGGTCAGGCGATGTTCAGCGGACATCACACACAGGACGGCAGGTCAGGCGATCTCCCGCGGCTATCACACACAGGACGGCAGGTCAGGCGATCTCCCGCGGACATCACACACAGGACGGCAGGTCAGGCGATCTCCCGCGGACATCACACACAGGACGGCAGGTCAGGCGATCTCCCGCGGACATCACACACAGGACGGCAGGTCAGGCGATATTCAGCGGATATCACACACAGGACGGCAGGTCAGGCGATCTCCCGCGGACATCACACACAGGACGGCAGGTCAGGCGATCTCCCGCGGACATCACACACAGGACGGCAGGTCAGGCGATCTCCCGCGGACATCACACACAGGACGACAGGTCAGGTGATCTCCCGCGGACATCACACACAGGACGGCAGGTCAGGCGATATTCAGCGGACATCACACACAGGACGACAGGTCAGGTGATCTCCCGCGGACATCACACACAGGACGGCAGGTCAGGCGATCTCCCGCGGACATCACACACAGGACGACAGGTCAGGTGATCTCCCGCGGACATCACACACAGGACGACAGGTCAGGTGATCTCCCGCGGACATCACACACAGGACGGCAGGTCAGGCGATCTCCCGCGGACATCACACACAGGACGGCAGGTCAGGCGATCTCCCGCGGATATCACACACAGGACGACAGGTCAGGTGATCTCCCGCGGACATCACACACAGGACGGCAGGTCAGGCGATGTTCAGCGGACATCACACACAGGACGGCAGGTCAGGCGATATTCAGCGGACATCACACACAGGACGGCAGGTCAGGCGATGTTCAGCGGACACCACACACAGGACGGCAGGTCAGGCGATGTTCAGTGGATCTCCCGCGGATATCACACACAGGACGGCAGGTCAGGCGATGTTCAGCGGATATCACACACAGGACGGCAGGTCAGGCGATCTCCCGCGGACATGACACACAGGACGGCAGGTCAGGCGATCTCCCGCGGATATCACACACAGGACGACAGGTCAGGCGATGTTCAGCGGACATCACACACAGGACGGCAGGTCAGGCGATGTTCAGCGGACATCACACACAGGACGGCAGGTCAGGCGATATTCAGCGGACATCACACACAGGACGGCAGGTCAGGCGATCTCCCGCGGATATCACACACAGGACGACAGGTCAGGCGATGTTCAGCGGACATCACACACAGGACGGCAGGTCAGGCGATGTTCAGCGGACATCACACACAGGACGGCAGGTCAGGCGATATTCAGCGGACATCACACACAGGACGGCAGGTCAGGCGATCTCCCGCGGATATCACACACAGGACGACAGGTCAGGCGATGTTCAGCGGACATCACACACAGGACGGCAGGTCAGGCGATGTTCAGCGGACATCACACACAGGACGGCAGGTCAGGCGATGTTCAGCGGCTATCACACACAGGACGGCAGGTCAGGCGATCTCCCGCGGACATCACACACAGGACGGCAGGTCAGGCGATCTCCCGCGGACATCACACACAGGACGGCAGGTCAGGCGATCTCCCGCGGACATCACACACAGGACGGCAGGTCAGGCGATCTCCCGCGGACATCACACACAGGACGGCAGGTCAGGCGATCTCCCGCGGACATCACACACAGGACGGCAGGTCAGGCGATGTTCAGCGGACATCACACACAGGACGGCAGGTCAGGCGATGTTCAGCGGACATCACACACAAGACGGCAGGTCAGGCGATCTCCCGCGGACATCACACACAGGACGGCAGGTCAGGCGGTCTCCCGCGGATATCACACACAGGACGACAGGTCAGGCGATGTTCAGCGGACATCACACACAGGACGGCAGGTCAGGCGATGTTCAGCGGACATCACACACAGGACGGCAGGTCAGGCGATGTTCAGCGGCTATCACACACAGGACGGCAGGTCAGGCGATCTCCCGCGGACATCACACACAGGACGGAAGGTCAGGCGATCTCCCGCGGATCTCCCGCGGACATCACACACAGGACGGCAGGTCAGGCGATCTCCCGCGGACATCACACACAGGACGGCAGGTCAGGCGATCTCCCGCGGACATCACACACAGGACGGCAGGTCAGGCGATCTCCCGCGGACATCACACACAGGACGGCAGGTCAGGCGATCTCCCGCGGACATCACACACAGGACGGCAGGTCAGGCGATATTCAGCGGACATCACACACAGGACGGCAGGTCAGGCGATCTCCCGCGGACATCACACACAGGACGGCAGGTCAGGCGATCTCCCGCGGACATCACACACAGTACGGCAGGTCAGGCGATCTCCCGCGGACATCACACACAGGACGGCAGGTCAGGCGATGTTCAGCGGATATCACACACAGGACGGCAGGTCAGGCGATGTTCAGCGGACATCACACACAGGACGGCAGGTCAGGCGATGTTCAGCGGACATCACACACAGGACGGCAGGTCAGGCGATGTTCAGCGGACATCACACACAGGACGGCAGGTCAGGCGATGTTCAGCGGATATCACACACAGGACGGCAGGTCAGGCGATGTTCAGCGGACATCACACACAGGACGGCAGGTCAGGTGATCTCCTGCGGACATCACACACAGGACGACAGGTCAGGCGATCTCCCGCGGATATCACACACAGGACGGCAGGTCAGGCGATCTCCCGCGGACATCACACACAGGACGACAGGTCAGGCGATCTCCCGCGGACATCACACACAGGACGACAGGTCAGGCGATGTTCAGCGGACATCACACACAGGACGACAGGTCAGGCGATGTTCAGCGGATATCACATACAGGACGACAGGTCAGGCGATATTCAGCGGACATCACACACAGGACGGCAGGTCAGGCGATCTCCCGCGGACATCACACACAGGACGACAGGTCAGGCGATGTTCAGCGGACATCACACACAGGACGACAGGTCAGGCGATGTTCAGCGGACATCACACACAGGACGACAGGTCAGGCGATGTTCAGCGGATATCACACACAGGACGACAGGTCAGGCGATATTCAGCGGACATCACACACAGGACGGCAGGTCAGGCGATCTCCCGCGGACATCACACACAGGACGGCAGGTCAGGCGATGTTCAGCGGACATCACACACAGGACGGCAGGTCAGGCGATGTTCAGCGGACATCACACACAGGACGGCAGGTCAGGCGATGTTCAGCGGACATCACACACAGGACGGCAGGTCAGACGATGTTCAGCGGACATCACACACAGGACGGCAGGTCAGGCGATCTACCGCGGATATCACACACAGGACGGCAGGTCAGGCGATGTTCAGCGGACATCACACACAGGACGGCAGGTCAGGCGATGTTCAGCGGACATCACACACAGGACGGCAGGCCAGGCGATGTTCAGCGGACATCACACACAGGACGGCAGGTCAGGCGATGTTTAGCGGACATCACACACAGGACGGCAGGTCAGGCGATATTCAGCGGACATCACACACAGGACGGCAGGTCAGGCGATATTCAGCGGACATCACACACAGGACGGCAGGTCAGGCGATGTTCAGCGGACATCACACACAGGACGGCAGGTCAGGCGATCTCCCGCGGATATCACACACAGGACGACAGGCCAGGCGATACCCCGCGGCTATCACACACAGGACGGCAGGTCAGGCGATCTCCCGCGGATATCACACACAGGACGACAGGCCAGGCGATGCCCCGCGGCTATCACACACAGGACGACAGGTCAGGCGATCTCCCGCGGATATCACACACAGGACGGCAGGTCAGGCGATGTTCAGCGGACATCACACACAGGACGGCAGGTCAGGCGATGTCCCGCAGATATCACACACAGGACGACAGGTCAGGCGATATTCAGCGGACATCACACACAGGACGGCAGGTCAGGCGATATTCAGCGGACATCACACACAGGACGGCAGGTCAGGCGATATTCAGCGGACATCACACACAGGACGGCAGGTCAGGCGATGTCCCGCGGATATCACACACAGGACGACAGGTCAGGCGATATTCAGCGGACATCACACACAGGACGGCAGGTCAGGCGATATTCAGCGGACATCACACACAGGACGGCAGGTCAGGCGATCTCCCGCGGACATCACACACAGGACGGCAGGTCAGGCGATATTCAGCGGACATCACACACAGGACGGCAGGTCAGGCGATCTCCCGCGGACATCACACACAGGACGACAGGTCAGACGATCTCCCGCGGATCTCCCACGGACATCACACACAGGACGGCAGGTCAGGTGATGTTCAGTGGATCTCAAGGCATGGCAGGTCACATTTAGCACCGATCAGGTCATGCCAGGTTCAGTAAGCACAGTTCAGGTCGTGTCAGGTCATATTGAGTACAGCTGTGGTTATGTCAGTTCCCATTCAGCACAGCTCGGGTCATGTCGGGTCATATTCGGCGCAGCTTAAGTCGTGCCAAGCCAGCCAGACTTAATATCTAACAGAAGGTCTCTCGGCTCTCCTATCAACTATGAGATATATGTTGTCTGTTTTGTTTTGTTTGTCATGCCAGCTCAGGCGTATAAGTAGTCATCTGGTATCTGTCATGTCGGAGCAAAAATATGTCGGAGCTGAGCTCGGCGCCGTCAGCTCGGACACGTCTGTCAGCTGAGTTCTGTGCCGCTGCGCCCCGACACGAACCACGCTGCCGGCCTGGGCTGCCGCGCCGCCAACTCGGACTGTGCCTCCGAGCCCCGACACGAACCACGCTGCCGGCCTGGGCTGCCGCGCCGCCAACTCGGACTGTGCCTCCGAGCCCCGACACGAACCACGCTGCCGGCCTGGGCTGCCGCGCCGCCAACTCGGACTGTGCCTCCGAGCCCCGACACGAACCACGTTGCCGGCCTGGGCTGCTCCACTGCGCCCCGACACGAACCACGCTGCCGGCCTGGGCTGCCGCGCCGCCAACTCGGACTGTGCCTCCGAGCCCCGACACGAACCACGCTGCCGGCCTGGGCTGCCGCGCCGTCAGCTCGGACTGTGCCGCTGCGCCCCGACACGAACCACGCTGCCGGCCTGGGCTGCGGAGCTGCCAACTCGGACTGTGCCTCCGAGCCCCGACACGAACCACGCTGCCGGCCTGGGCTGCCGCGCCGCCAACTCGGACTGTGCCGCTGCGCCCCGACACGAACCACGCTGCCGGCCTGGGCTGCCGCCCCGCCAACTCGGACTGTGCCGCTGCGCCCCGACACGAACCACGCTGCCGGCCTGGGCTGCGGAGCCGCCAACTCGGACTGTGCCTCCGAGCCCCGACACGAACCACGCTGCCGGCCTGGGCTGCCGCGCCGCCAACTCGGACTGTGCAGCTGCGCCCCGACACGAACCACGCTGCCGGCCTGGGCTGCGGAGCCGCCAACTCGGACTGTGCCGCTGCGCCCCGACACGAACCACGCTGCCGGCCTGAGCTGCCGCGCCGCCAACTCGGATTGTGCCGCTGCGCCCCGACACGAACCACGCTGCCGGCCTGGGCTGCGGAGCCGCAAACTCGGACTGTGCCGCTGCGCCCCGACACGAACCACGCTGCCGGCCTGGGCTGCCGCGCCGCCAACTCGGACTGTGCCGCTGCGCCCCGACACGAACCACGCTGCCGGCCTGGGCAGCGGAGCCGCCTGGGTTGTTTACTGCCTTTAGCGCTCCCTCCCAGCTGAAAGCTCGCTCCGTGCCACTTCCAACATGCAAACGATTTAACACGAAAACCTTTAACGCTGAGAGCGGCCGAAATGGAATTCCCATTTAAATAGTTTAATGGATTATAATGGCTCAGCGCAGACGCCACGACGATTTTGAATGTGATGGGTTTATTTATATTAAAAGTATCTATTCTGGAGAATATATCTCCCTAAATGGGAGTGAAGAATAGTTCTCCGAGCCATTACGGAACACGCCTCACACGGCCTGAATGGTCGGAAATATTAATATTAGTTTCTTAGCTGCGAATGGTTTACACATTTACAAATGAGAACAGCTGAGAAAGAGTGTCATTGGTTTCCTAAAGTAAAACCATTTTACGCTCTGTGGTTCCGATAAATTCGCTTTAGCCTCCCATTGCCATCCCATTAGCCCCTCCCATTGCCATCCCATTAGCCCCTCCCATTGCCATCCAATTAGCCCCTCCCATTGCCATCCCATTAGCCCCTCCCATTGCCATCCCATTAGCCCCTCCCATTGCCATCCCATTAGCCCCTCCCATTGCCATCCCATTAGCCCCTCCCATTGCCATCCCATTAGCCCCTCCCATTGCCATCCCATTAGCCCCTCCCATTGCCATCCCATTAGCCCCTCCCATTGCCATCCCATTAGCCCCTCCCATTGCCATCCCATTAGCCCCTCCCATTGCCATCCCATTAGCCCCTCCCATTGTCATCCCATTAGCCCCACCCATTGCCATCCCATTAGCCCCTCCCATTGCCATCCCATTAGCCCCTCCCATTGCTGTATCAATTATCATACATCGCCACAGCTATAGATTGTAATGTTCCTCTCCAATGCATGATCGGATATATCATGATCTCGTCATTCCAAGTTCTGATGAAATCTTAACAGGATTTGTTTAATAATCCAGAACCAAGACAAGTATTGGCCAGCAGTTCTTAGAACCATCACTTAGTAATACCGCAGAAGTGGTTCGGAATTTGAAGCCAGAGACATGTCCCGTCACTCAACTTATCTGGACTGGATGATACATGACTCTGAGCACAGGGACGTGGGAACCGTGGGGGCAGTGGGGTCAACTCGCCCCCCCCCCCCACCCCCAACTTTTTACACGATCACTCGACTCTGTATAATAACAAGGGCATTGTTACCGGAGTTTAAACGGCTGCTCGCAGCGCAGCGAAATTTGGCACAGCTGTTTGGGCATAAATTACTGTGTGGTGCAGCACTGTCCCAGGCAGCCTGACTGTGTGGTGCAGCACTGTCCCAGGCAGTCTGTCTGTGTGGTGCACTGTCCCAGGCAGCCTGTCTGTGTGGTGCAGCACTGTCCCAGGCAGCCTGTCTGTGTGGTGCAGCACTGTCCCAGGCAGCCTGTCTGTGTGGTGGTGCACTGTCCCAGGCAGCCTGTCTGTGTGGTGCATCACTGTCCCAGGCAGCCTGACTGTGTGGCGCAGCACTGTCCCAGACAGCCTGTCTGTGTGGTGCAGCACTGTCCCAGACAGCCTGTCTGTGTGGTGCAGCACTGTCCCAGGCAGCCTGACTGTGTGGTGCACTGTCCCAGGCAGCCTGTCTGTGTGGTGCAGCACTGTCCCAGGCAGCCTGTCTGTGTGGTGCACTGTCCCAGGCAGCCTGACTGTGTGGTGCAGCACTGTCCCAGGCAGCCTGTCTGTGTGGTGCACTGTCCCAGGCAGCCTGTCTGTGTGGTGCACTGTCCCAGGCAGCCTGTCTGTGTGGTGCAGCACTGTCCCAGGCAGCCTGTCTGTGTGGTGCACTGTCCCAGGCAGCCTGTCTGTGTGGTGCAGCACTGTCCCAGGCAGCCTGTCTGTGTGGTGCAGCACTGTCCCAGGCAGCCTGTCTGTGTGGTGGTGCACTGTCCCAGGCAGCCTGTCTGTGTGGTGCAGCACTGTCCCAGGCAGCCTGTCTGTGTGGTGCACTGTCCCAGGCAGCCTGTCTGTGTGGTGCAGCACTGTCCCAGGCAGCCTGTCTGTGTGGTGCAGCACTGTCCCAGGCAGCCTGTCTGTGTGGTGGTGCACTGTCCCAGGCAGCCTGTCTGTGTGGTGCAGCACTGTCCCAGGCAGCCTGTCTGTGTGGTGCACTGTCCCAGGCAGCCTGTCTGTGTGGTGCAGCACTGTCCCAGGCAGCCTGTCTGTGTGGTGCAGTACTGTCCCAGGCAGCCTGTCTGTGTGGTGCAGCACTGTCCCAGGCAGCCTGTCTGTGTGGTGCAGCACTGTCCCAGGCAGCCTGACTATGTGGTGCACTGTCCCAGGCAGCCTGTTTGTGTGGTGCAGCACTGTCCCAGACAGCCTGTCTGTGTGGTGCACTGTCCCAGGCAGCCTGTCTGTGTGGTGGTGCACTGTCCCAGACAGCCTGTCTGTGTGGTGCACTGTCCCAGGCAGCCTGTCTGTGTGGTGCAGCACTGTCCCAGGCAGCCTGTCTGTGTGGTGCAGCACTGTCCCAGGCAGTCTGTTTGTGTGGTGCAGCACTGTCCCCGCCAGCCTGTCTGTGTGGTGCACTGTCCCAGGCAGCCTGACTGTGTGGTGCAGCACTGTCCCAGGCAGCCTGTCTGTGTGGTGGTGCACTGTCCCAGGCAGCCTGTCTGTGTGGTGCAGCACTGTCCCAGGCAGCCTGTCTGTGTGGTGCAGCACTGTCCCAGGCAGCCTGTCTGTGTGGTGCAGCACTGTCCCAGGCAGCCTGTCTGTGTGGTGGTGCACTGTCCCAGGCAGCCTGTCTGTGTGGTGCAGCATTGTCCCAGGCAGCCTGTTTGTGTGGTGCAGCACTGTCCCCGCCAGTCTGTCTGTGTGGTGCACTGTCCCAGGCAGCCTGACTGTGTGGTGCAGCACTGTCCCAGGCAGCCTGTCTGTGTGGTGCAGCACTGTCCCAGGCAGCCTGTCTATGTGGTGCAGCACTGTCCCAGGCAGCCTGTCTGTGTGGTGCAGCATTGTCCCAGGCAGCCTGTTTGTGTGGTGCAGCACTGTCCCCGCCAGTCTGTCTGTGTGGTGCACTGTCCCAGGCAGCCTGACTGTGTGGTGCAGCACTGTCCCAGGCAGCCTGTCTGTGTGGTGCAGCACTGTCCCAGGCAGCCTGTCTATGTGGTGCAGCACTGTCCCAGGCAGCCTGTCTATGTGGTGCAGCACTGTCCCAGGCAGCCTGTCTGTGTGGTGCAGCACTGTCCCAGGCAGCCTGTCTGTGTGGTGCAGCACTGTCCCAGGCAGCCTGTCTATGTGGTGCAGCACTGTCCCAGGCAGTCTGTCTGTGTGGTGCAACACTGCCCCAGGCAGCCTGTCTGTGTGGTGCACTGTCCCAGGCAGCCTGTCTGTGTGGTGCAGCACTGTCTCAGGCAGCCTGTCTGTGTGGTGCAGCACTGTCCCAGGCAGCCTGTCTGTGTGGTGCAGCACTGTCCCAGGCAGCCTGTATGTGTGGTGCAGCACTGTCCCAGACAGCCTGTCTGTGTGGTGCACTGTCCCAGGCAGCCTGTCTGTGTGGTGCAGCACTGTCTCAGGCAGCCTGTCTGTGTGGTGGAGCACTGTCCCAGGCAGCCTGACTGTGTGGTACAGCACTGTCCCAGGCAGCCTGTCTATGTGGTGCAGCACTGTCCCAGGCAGCCTGTCTGTGTGGTGCAGCACTGTCCCAGGCAGCCTGTCTGTGTGGTGCAGCACTGTCCCAGGCAGCCTGACTGTGTGGTGCAGCACTGTCCCAGGCAGCCTGACTGTGTGGTGCAGCACTGTCCCAGGCAGCCTGTCTGTGTGGTGCAGCACTGTCTCAGGCAGCCTGTCTGTGTGGTGCAGCACTGTCCCAGGCAGCCTGTCTGTGTGGTGCACTGTCTCAGGCAGCCTGTCCGTGTGGTGCAGCACTGTCCCAGGCAGCCTGTCTGTGTGGTGCACTGTCCCAGGCAGCCTGTCTGTGTGGTGCACTGTCCCAGGCAGCCTGTCCGTGTGGTGCACTGTCCCAGACAGCCTGTCTATGTGGTGCAGCACTGTCCCAGGCAGCCTGTCTGTGTGGTGCAGCACTGTCCCAGGCAGCCTGTCTATGTGGTGCACTGTCCCAGGCAGCCTGTCCGTGTGGTGCACTGTCCCAGACAGCCTGTCTATGTGGTGCAGCACTGTCCCAGGCAGCCTGTCTGTGTGGTGCAGCACTGTCTCAGGCAGCCTGTCTGTGTGGTGCAGCACTGTCCCAGACAGCCTGTCTGTGTGGTGCACTGTCCCAGGCAGCCTGGCTGTGTGGTGCAGCACTGTCCCAGGCAGCCTGTCTGTGTGGTGCACTGTCCCAGGCAGCCTGACTGTGTGGTGCAGCACTGTCCCAGGCAGCCTGTCTGTGTGGTGCAGCACTGTCCCAGGCAGCCTGTCTGTGTGGTGCAGCACTGTCCCAGGCAGCCTGACTGTGTGGTGCAGCACTGTCCCAGGCAGCCTGTCTGTGTGGTGCAGCACTGTCCCAGGCAGCCTGTCTATGTGGTGGTGCACTGTCCCAGGCAGTCTGTCTGTGTGGTGCAGCACTGTCCCAGGCAGCCTGTCTGTGTGGTGCACTGTCCCAGGCAGCCTGTCTGTGTGGTGCAGCACTGTCCCAGGCAGCCTGTCTATGTGGTGCAGCACTGTCCCAGGCAGCCTGACTGTGTGGTGCACTGTCCCAGGCAGCCTGTCTGTGTGGTGCAGCACTGTCCCAGGCAGCCTGTCTGTGTGGTGCAGCACTGTCCCAGGCAGCCTGTCTGTGTGGTGCAGCACTGTCCCAGGCAGCCTGTCTGTGTGGTGCAGCACTGTCCAAGACAGCCTGTCTGTGTGGTGCAGCACTGTCCCAGGCAGCCTGTCTATGTGGTGCAGCACTGTCCCAGGCAGCCTGTCTGTGTGGTGCAGCACTGTCCCAGGCAGCCTGTCTGTGTGGTGCACTGTCCCAGGCAGCCTGTCTGTGTGGTGCAGCACTGTCCCAGGCAGCCTGTCTGTGTGGTGCACTGTCCCAGGCAGCCTGTCTGTGTGGTGCAGCACTGTCCCAGGCAGCCTGTCTGTGTGGTGCAGCACTGTCCCAGGCAGCCTGTCTGTGTGGTGCAGCACTGTCCCAGGCAGCCTGACTGTGTGGTGCAGCACTGTCCCAGGCAGCCTGTCTGTGTGGTGCAGCACTGTCCCAGGCAGCCTGTCTGTGTGGTGCACTGTCCCAGGCAGCCTGACTGTGTGGTGCAGCACTGTCCCAGGCAGCCTGTCTGTGTGGTGCAGCACTGTCCCAGGCAGCCTGTCTATGTGGTGCACTGTCCCAGGCAGCCTGTCTGTGTGGTGCAGCACTGTCCCAGGCAGCCTGTCTGTGTGGTGCACTGTCCCAGGCAGCCTGTCTGTGTGGTGCAGCACTGTCCCAGACAGCCTGTCTATGTGGTGCACTGTCCCAGACAGCCTGTCTGTGTAGTGCAGCACTGTCCCAGGCAGCCTGTCTGTGTGGTGCAGCACTGTCCCAGGCAGCCTGTCTGTGTGGTGCAGCACTGTCCCAGACAACCTGTCTGTGTGGTGCAGCACTGTCCCAGGCAGCCTGTCTGTGTGGTGCAGCACTGTCCCAGGCAGCCTGACTGTGTGGTGCAGCACTGTCCCAGGCAGCCTGTCTGTGTGGTGCAGCACTGTCCCAGCCAGCCTGTCTGTGTGGTGCAGCACTGTCCCAGGCAGCCTGTTTGTGTGGTGCAGCACTGTCCCAGGCAGCCTGTCTGTGTGGTGCAGCACTGTCTCAGGAAGCCTGTCTGTGTGGTGCAGCACTGTCCCAGGCAGCCTGTCTGTGTGGTGCAGCACTGTCCCAGGCAGCCTGTCTGTGTGGTAGTGCACTGTCCCAGGCAGCCTGACTGTGTGGTGCACTGTCCCAGGCAGCCTGACTGTGTGGTGCACTGTCCCAGACAGCCTGTCTGTGTGGTGCAGCACTGTCCCAGGCAGCCTGTTTGTGTGGTGGTGCACTGTCCCAGGCAGCCTGACTGTGTGGTGCACTGTCCCAGGCAGCCTGACTGTGTGGTGCACTGTCCCAGACAGCCTGTCTGTGTGGTGCAGCACTGTCCCAGGCAGCCAGCCTGTCTGTGTGGTGCAGCACTGTCCCAGGCAGCCTGTCTGTGTGGTGCACTGTCCCAGGCAGCCTGTCTGTGTGGTGCAGCACTGTCCCAGGCAGCCTGTCTGTGTGGTGCAGCACTGTCCCAGGCAGCCTGTCTGTGTGGTGCACTGTCCCAGGCAGCCTGTCTGTGTGGTGCACTGTCCCAGGCAGCCTGACTGTGTGGTGCAGCACTGTCCCAGGCAGCCTGTCTGTGTGGTGCACTGTCTCAGGCAGCCTGTCTGTGTGGTGCAGCACTGTCCCAGGCAGCCTGGCTGTGTGGTGCAGCACTGTCCCAGGCAGCCTGTCTGTGTGGTGCAGCACTGTCCCAGGCAGCCTGTTTGTGTGGTGCAGCACTGTCCCCGCCAGTCTGTCTGTGTGGTGCACTGTCCCAGGCAGCCTGTCTGTGTGGTGCAGCACTGTCCCAGGCAGCCTGTCTGTGTGGTGCAGCACTGTCCCAGGCAGCCTGTCTATGTGGTGCAGCACTGTCCCAGTCAGCCTGTCTGTGTGGTGCACTGTCCCAGACAGCCTGTCTGTGTGGTGCAGCACTGTCCCAGGCAGCCTGTCTGTGTGGTGCAGCACTGTCCCAGGCAGCCTGACTGTGTGGTGCAGCACTGTCCCAGGCAGCCTGTCTGTGTGGTGCAGCACTGTCCCAGGCAGCATGTCTGTGTGGTGCAGCACTGTCCCAGGCAGCCTGTCTGTGTGGTGCAGCACTGTCCCAGACAGCCTGTCTGTGTGGTGCAGCACTGTCCCAGGCAGCCTGTCTGTGTGGTGCACTGTCTCAGGCAGCCTGTCTGTGTGGTGCAGCACTGTCCCAGGCAGCCTGGCTGTGTGGTGCAGCACTGTCCCAGGCAGCCTGTCTGTGTGGTGCAGCACTGTCCCAGGCAGCCTGTTTGTGTGGTGCAGCACTGTCCCCGCCAGTCTGTCTGTGTGGTGCACTGTCCCAGGCAGCCTGTCTGTGTGGTGCAGCACTGTCCCAGGCAGCCTGTCTGTGTGGTGCAGCACTGTCCCAGGCAGCCTGTCTATGTGGTGCAGCACTGTCCCAGGCAGCCTGTCTGTGTGGTGCACTGTCCCAGACAGCCTGTCTGTGTGGTGCAGCACTGTCCCAGACAGCCTGTCTGTGTGGTGCAGCACTGTCCCAGGCAGCCTGTCTGTGTGGTGCAGCACTGTCCCAGGCAGCCTGTCTGTGTGGTGCAGCACTGTCCCAGGCAGCCTGTCTGTGTGGTGCAGCACTGTCCCAGGCAGCCTGTCTGTGTGGTGCACTGTCCCAGGCAGCCTGACTGTGTGGTGCAGCACTGTCCCAGGCAGCCTGTCTGTGTGGTGCACTGTCCCAGGCAGCCTGTCTGTGTGGTGCAGCACTGTCCCAGGCAGCCTGTCTGTGTGGTGCAGCACTGTCCCAGGCAGCCTGTATGTGTGGTGAAGCACTGTCCCAGACAGCCTGTCTGTGTGGTGCACTGTCCCAGGCAGCCTGTCTGTGTGGTGCAGCACTTCTCAGGCAGCCTGTCTGTGTGGTGCAGCACTGTCCCAGGCAGCCTGTCTGTGTGGTGCAGCACTGTCCCAGGCATCCTGTCTGTGTGGTGCAGCACTGTCCCAGGCAGCCTGTCTGTGTGGTGCACTGTCCCAGGCAGCCTGTCTATGTGGTGCACTGTCCCAGGCAGCCTGTCTGTGTGGTGCAGCACTGTCCCAGACAGCCTGTCTATGTGGTGCACTGTCCCAGACAGCCTATCTGTGTGGTGCAGCACTGTCCCAGACAGCCTGTCTGTGTGGTGCAGCACTGTCCCAGACAGCCTGTCTGTGTGGTGCAGCACTCTCCCAGACAGCCTGTCTGTGTGGTGCAGCACTGTCCCAGGCAGCCTGACTGTGTGGTGCAGCACTGTCCCAGGCAGCCTGACTGTGTGGTGCAGCACTGTCCCAGGCAGTCTGTCTGTGTGGTGCGGCACTGTCTCAGGCAGCCTGTCTGTGTGGTGCAGCACTGTCCCAGGCAGCCTGTCTGTGTGGTGCAGCACTGTCCCAGGCAGCCTGTCTGTGTGGTGCACTGTCCCAGGCAGCCTGTCTGTGTGGTGCAGCACTGTCCCAGGCAGCCTGTCTGTGTGGTGCAGCACTGTCCCAGACAGCCTGTCTATGTGGTGCACTGTCCCAGACAGCCTGTCCGTGTGGTGCAGCACTGTCCCAGACAGCCTGTCTGTGTGGTGCAGCACTGTCCCAGACAGCCTGACTGTGTGGTGCAGCACTGTCCCTGGCAGCCTGTCTGTGTGGTGCAGCACTGTCCCGGGCAGCCACCGTCACACCACTGGCCACCGGCAGCGGCCACCGGCAGCGGTTAGCGGCGAATGTCTGAAATGAAGCCGCTCTACATTCGTTCCTCTACATTCGTCCATTCGGATTCTCCACCTCCAGACTGTGTACAGATGTGTGCCGTGGTCTAGTTTGCTCTGGTCTGGTCTGGTCTGGTCTGGTCTGGTCTGGTCTGGTCTGGTCTGGTCTGGTCTGGTCTGGTCTGGTCTGGTCTGGTTTGCTCTGGTCTGTACTCCGGTCTGGTCTGGTCTGGTCTGGTCTGGTCCGATCGGCGGCGGCGGCGGCGGAGGCGCTCGGTGTCGGCGGCGGTGGCGGCGGCGGCGGCGGTACCGGTGCTCGGTCAGGCACGTTCTCGTGGAAACTGCCGCCGCTCCAGCCATAATCTGAACTCTGAGCGGCCAAACGGGCCAGACGTGGTCTCCGGGTGCCACTTAGCTTCCGTTCCGGCGCCCGAGCCGCACACAGGCCCTCTAATTGGAGACTTGTGTGCGCCGAGTCGTGGGGAAGGGGCGGGGACGCGTGGGAGACGCGGCACGGTGGCTCGGGGAGGGGCGGGGGGTGGGGCTGCGAGGGGAGGGGGAGCAGCAGCTCATCCATTCATTGATGCCCAGTGCGTGCCGGCCGGAGCATGCGGGGATATGGCGCAATCCACAAATAGCGATCGCTGCTTGCACGCCGCTCGTTAAGTCGTTGGCGCCTTGGCGGCGAGAAAAAAAAAGCGATATCTCCCGCCGAGTATTTGGTGTAATGCCAGTAATTTGCGTGCGTCATAATTGTCAGTGCCGGGAAGGATGATTAGCGCGCGCAGGAGCGCTGGGAGCTCGGGTCCCGGCGGCTCGTATCTCACTGGTACCGATCCCGGCGCCGATACAATCGGTACCGGTAATAGAGTACAATAATCAGTACCGGTAAATGAGCTCGAGGCCCAGCATAAAAAATAGTAAAACTTGGGGTGTAATTAGGTAAGATTGCGATTTTTTGTCACGAAAAGAAGATAAGGGTTTATCTTGAAACCAAGATAAGGGCCACTAAGAATGCAGGATTTATCGACAAGAAGATAAAGGCTACCAATAAAATAATAACTATCGAAAGTTTCCGAAGTCTGCAGATCAGCAGGTTTTGGATGCAACTCTGATGTTTGTCATAGAGCAGTCAACAACTGCCGAACATAAACGTCAAGTTTGTTTTGCGCCATTCCGCCTTTGTCCGCCTCAGCCTGTCCGCCTTTGTCCGACTCAGCCTGTCCCGCTGCTGCAGCGGTGTCCGACGGGTGTATTTTCCTCCGCGAGATCGCTGTGAGTGGCATGATCTGCCGCAAGCAGCGACCAGGTGTGCGCCGCTGCACGTCTCTCCGCCACAATCCGCGCCGCGTTCGCCGCCGAGAAAAACAATCGCCGCAGTCGCCAACCCCAAGAACGCCGTGATCCGGACACTGGTGGGAGCAAACATGGTGAGTAGGCTCAGTGGTGGTGCTCGGCGCGGCTGTTCAGTCGGCTCAGTAGCCTCCGGAGGCAGCCGGTGAGCTTGTCAGCAGCGGCTGAGCTCGTCAGCAGTGGCTGAGCTCGTCAGCAGCAGCTGAGCTCGTCAGCAGCCGCTGAGCTCGTCGAGCTCGTCAGCAGCCGCTGAGCTCGTCAGCAGCCGCTGAGTTCGTCAGCAGCCGCTGAGCTCGTCAGCAGCGGTTGAGTTCGTCAGCAGCGGCTGAGCTCGTCAGCAGCAGCTGAGCTCGTCAGCAGCAGCTGAGCTCGTCGAGCTCGTCAGCAGCCGCTGAGCTCGTCGAGCTCGTCAGCAGCCGCTGAGCTCGTCAGCAGCCGCTGAGTTCGTCAGCAGCCGCTGAGCTCGTCAGCAGCGGCTGAGCTCGTCAGCAGTGGCTGAGCTCGTCAGCAGCAGCTGAGCTCGTCAGCAGCCGCTGAGCTCGTCGAGCTCGTCAGCAGCCGCTGAGCTCGTCAGCAGCCGCTGAGTTCGTCAGCAGCCGCTGAGCTCGTCAGCAGCGGTTGAGTTCGTCAGCAGCGGCTGAGCTCGTCAGCAGCGGCTGAGCTCGTCAGCAGCGACTGAGCCGGCGGACTGACGGTGTAGCTCGGCTGAGCCGGACCGTCCTGCTGTTAGAGGGGTAATACCTGCTCACTGTGCACGTGCAGCCGTTTGCACGTTGTCCTGGGCTGGCGCAGGGGTCATGTGGTCCAGACTGGGCGATGCTGTGTTAAGCTCGGCTGAGTCGTCTTGATTGAGATGAGTCGAGCTGGTCCGGCGTGGGTGAGCTGAGCTTAGGTGAGGTTTAGGTAATACCACTCGCCTACTTTTCGCCAGAGCTGTGTGGTGACCCCTGGCCTGGGTGGTGTGACCCGGCGCTCTGCCCCAGCATGTTCTGTGAACATAACCCAGAGCTCAGTCAGCGCCTCCGGCGGTCCGTTGAACAGGTGAACAAACAACCGCATTATGGCCTCTGTTGTTTTAATTTCCATGCCATTCGCGGCTGTTTTGATAGCCGTGTTTTCCTTGGGTGAGCTGAGAACCCACCGTGAAGCCGACCAACAACGGGTGCTGCATTTCACTACCACCGCCACCGCCACCGCCACCGCGCGTTTAAACGGCAGCTAGCGTGCCAATTATGTAATATGTATGCAGAGTGGACACCACCAGAAATCGCAGTAGTGTAATTCTAGGGAAGTGGCTAGAAGTAATGGCATGATAAGTGATACAGTGAAGGTTGCATTGTCTACGCTTTAGCCGCATTTTCAACTCGTGCATATATAATGACGCCTAATGCCCTACTAGCGCATCCATCAACGACGATTGCGATGTCTTTCGTTGATATGTCCGACTATCTCATGCATTCTATTTCCACGGCATGTATGCAGTTATTTTTCAATTTGCAGGAAGTGTTTTCGCCAGGCACGTATAGCCAAATGAACGAACGACGCAGTGCTATTCAGTCCTGACAGACTGATGGTGATAATCTATGACGCTCTCACACTTGTCAAAACAGGTGCAGAGTGGAATGAATGTGCAAACAAGTGGAATTAATGTGCAATAATGTAAATATGAAATAGAGAATAATGAAAATAGCACGTCATCCGCGGGCTTAGTATGCGATGGCTGCTGATGGTAAGAATAAACCTTTCAATTGTGTGAAGTTTTACAAGAAGCGCACTTTATGAGGACATAATCCTTGTTTTTACGCAGAACTTTAAAAGTTGCCTCGCCATAACGAGCCCCGTCGCTCGCTGTTTCGTCAAAGCCCATCCTGTTTTAGACCCGACTCCGGGTGTAAACATCAAACGACCTGCAGGTCATATACACGCGTGTGCTGCTGCTGCGCTAAGTGACCGGGTAGCCACTATTGACCGGGTAGCCACTATTGACCGGGTAGCACGCAGCGGGAACACAGTGCTGTTCGAGCTAGTCTGCGTAGTGAATACCTGTAGTTCACCGGCGGTGAATACCTGTAGTTCACCTGTAGTTCACCTGTAGTTCACCTGTAGTTCACCGGCGTTGACAACGCAAGTGAGGTAGAGCGAAAACAGGTTCCGGATTTGAGTCATCTAATGGTTGGGTGGAGTCAGAAAACAAAATAAAACTTTGATTCGGTGAAATATACATACATATATTACACAGACATATATGTATGTATATGTATGTACATATATGTATCTATTATTAATTTAGGTAAATCAATAATGGCTTAAGTCTAATGGATCCTGGTCATTAGGAAAAATGGACCTCTTCTAATATGAGGTTTCTATATAGCTATGTTTTGCTGATATTATAACTAGTTAATGTGATGCATAAATTTGTCCTGAAACGATTTTTAAACTCGCGGTCGTTTGATACTGCTGCAGTGTTTTTCGGTCACCATAAATGTATTTTAGTGTACAGCTGAAGTTTGTTCACCATTTATTCACGTGCTTTTGTGAAAAAGCTTAAAACAGATGTATTTATGGGCGGGAGTCCACAAACTGGAGTTTGTGGTCGGTGGGTCACGTGACCTGGAGATTTTGGACCTTAGATCACTTGATTATATAGACTTGATTTTTTATCTATTACGTGCTGCAGCTGCACACTAAATTACTTTGAGGACTCGCGCTCCAAAATTCACAGTTTGAGGCCTCGACTTCGTATCGGCCACAAACTGTGAATTTTGTCGCGCTCGTCCACAAAGCTGTAAGTTTGCTCTTGTTCTCATTGTGCTGGGCTAAACTGCAGCATGCAGCATTTCTCATTGTAGCCTGCATGCAACGATCACTGACATTTGTGTTCGCTAGGGGAGCACAATTGGTGGACTGGAGAGAGGTCACATTGTGATGTCACTCAACTTTCACAATAAAACGACATGACACCCGCGCATGTGTCGTGCTTATCTTTGACAAGCTCTGACACATCCGACCATCTCTCGGCTAATTCTCAACTCTGTTCTTCACCTGTTCTTAAATATGTTCTTCGCCTGTTCTTAAACACTTTGGATTGAATGCAGTGATATGAGATGGGCACGACACGGAGCCCCACCAGTGTCGTGTAATGTAAGGCGATTGTATTGCAGTTCGTCTCGATTATCAGATACGGAGGGTAACATATATCTGGCACGTGCTGGCGATTCGTCTGAAGAGGGACACCAGTCGGGAACACTGCCGGTCTGAAATTGTTCAATGTCCCGCTAAAGGCGACAAGCTGCCAACAACCTGTCCCACATTTTGTGCGCGTCCTGGGAAGGTTTCTGTGCTCATTAACACTAAGTGCACGACCGCATTAGTTGATGTCCGTCATGGGATCAACTCGATCTGCTCTATCTTCTCTGACCCGTGACGTCATCTATCTGGGGTCAGCTGGGACGTCCTGCTGTCGTCATGGACACACCCCTGCAGTCGGGCGGTGCCTGAACAGCCGGTAATAGCGCGGCCAAGCTGCTGAGATCGGTGCCGGTTCTGACAGCTCACGGCTGGCGGCGGATTGCCCGTGTCAGTTACCATAATCATCAGCTGATCGTGATTGTGCAGTCAATGAGGGCCTGGCGTGGGCTGGCTCCATTCCATCCTTAGATTAACCGCCGTGGTTATGCAGTCGTTAGTCTGATTAAACATTGGCTTTAGACGCTGCCCTGCTAGGCTTGGCCAACACTTAACCGGCCGCCGATTGCCATGGAACTGGTACTAGGCAGCGTATAACTGTGCAGTTGGCCTGCCCCAAAGCCGCAATCTTCATCCATACAACTGACAACGTAAGTGCTCAATGACCGGCACGCCGAGCCAAATAGACGGCTGGATGGGGCTTTTACTTCCCGTTGGAACTCGAGGCGAGACCCTTGGTTGGAGACGGCTCGGGCAGAGCAGCGCGCAGCCACGGCACGTGACTGACCTGGCCTGGGTCGGGCAGGACGGCCGCGGCGCAGCCACGTCACGTCACTGACCTGGACTGGGTCGGGCAGGACGGCCGCGGCGCAGCCACGTCACGTCACTGACCTGGACTGAGTCGGGCAGGACGGCCGCGGTCGTGATTTCCCGTCACCTCTCCGCCAGCCCTCGCCTCTGTCTGGCCATACGGCCCTGGTCTGGCCCACTCGTGCCGGCATTCCTCCGAGGGTCAGACAACAGTCAGTTCTGCCGGCGGCCGTGTAACGCTCCTCAGTGCGGGCTGGGCCTCCTTCTCCGTCAGCCGCCATTTGTCGCGCTCTTCCCAACATTTGTCGCCGTCAAGGCCGAGCCCGCGGGGCCGGCGGCGCGTTTTGGCGGCTCGTGGGACCAAGCTCGGCCTGTTTTGTCCGACGACACGCTCCAGCGAGTCGGCCGATGCCGCCCTGATGCCGCGCTGATGCCGCCCTGATGCCGCCCTGATGCCGCCCTGATGCCGCGCTGATGCCGCCCTGATGCCGCGCTGATGCCACCCTGATGCCGCCCTGATGCCGCCCTGATGCCGCCCTGATGCCGCCCTGATGCCGCCCTGATGCCGCGCTGATGCCGCCCTGATGCCGCCCTGATGCCGCCCTGATGCCGCGCTGATGCCGCCCTGATGCCGCCCTGATGCCGCCCTGATGCCGCCCTGATGCCGCCCTGATGCCGCGCTGATGCCGCCCTGATGCCGCGCTGATGCCGCGCTGATGCCGCGCTGACGACCGACATCCATCGTCTGCGCCAGGCGGCGCCCGGCCCGCGCCATCTTCGGCCGGAAACGGCGGTGGCCGGCGACGTCTGCGATCGCGGCGGTCTCCGGGGGCTCTCGGCGCCGCTCCGTTCAGCTCCGCGCCGCCCCAGACCGGTACCGACCGATATAGGCGTGGAATGCGGCCCTGCGCGCCGCTCCACTGCAAATCCGCCGCTGCTGAATCACGGGCAGCCACAGCGGAATGGCTGCACGGCCCAGTTATCTGCGTCTGGTGTCGGCAGCTGGAGCGGCCCCGCGGGACTGCCGCGGTCCGGCAATCTCCGCTGTGACGGCGCCCCTGCCACCCGCCGGTCCAGAGCACGCCCAGCAGCAGAGCACACCCGCAGGATGTGTGCTCCATGCAGCTCGCGTGCTCCGCCGCGCCAGACGGCGCCGTTTCTGCCGCAGCGGCCCGTGCTGATGCGCCATTTCCGTCTCGTGGGCGCCGTCCTCTGGTCTGTTTCGCTCGGGATGGTGCTGGGGATGGAGCGTTAGGCTGTGGGTCATGGGGTAGATGTGTGCTGGGGGATCCGGAACGGCACGAAAGTTGGTTCGTGGGCCAAACCAGAAAAGAATTAATTATCAAAACCCTACTTAATTATCAACTCTTAAACTTCGCTTCCACGTGTATTGAAAGCTTATGTAAAGCAAACCTTTTTGACATAATTGCTTAGATGTTCTTAACAATACGGAAATGCGTCAATTTGGACCAATTTACGTCGATTTCATGTCCCACATGTCTCCAGGATTCGTCCCTGTTGGCCGAGCAGCTCTGCGGGGGAGGGGGAGGGGGGGGGGGGCAGTCTACCGACACCCACACCAGTCCGGATTTATCAGACTTAGAAGTCAGGTGGGAGAAAGTCTATGTATGTACATACATAAACTTTTCGCAGACTGATATTGCCCTGTCTGAAATATGGTAATAATAAGTCAGTGAATTCCCAGCCCCGCTGTGGTAGTCAGACCTTCGTCTCAAAGCCCTCCCCTTCTCCGCAATTTTCGTCACAGCGTGTGTACAATGCTATAAACGCTGCAACGCGCCTCCATTGGCACGCTAGGCACGGAACTGACGGTGCACTTTGCACACCGGGGCGCTTGAGTGGCAAACAATGTTCCAAAGCGTGCAGAGTGTTTAGACCGCTTTGTATCTGCATGAGGATAGGCGAATCTATGAAGCAATTTCTCCTGCGACTAAACCGCCTGCTCTTTTAAAGGGAATAGCTCACCTTTAACATGGGGTTTTGAACTGAGATAGCAGATTTGTAGAGCAGATCGAAAAATAGGTTGTGTGAAAAAATTAGCTCCCTACGTAAGTAATTTCGATACAGGACTAGTGGGCCCCTTTTAGAAGAAGTTTAACTTCCCCGAAACTTGTTTCGGGTCCTCACAACAGTTGTTTACGTTACAAGCATCCTGCGTATATATGCCTAAGTCCGTCGTTATTGTGTGCAATAGTTTCCATATCCAAGCTACCATATGATGACGTCATAATTGTCATGAAGTTTTGTTATGGCCATGAAGGAGAAAAAAGAAACATGCCCATTTTTCGACGGGTATCCATTTATCCAAACAAATGTGTCCAAACAAATGTTATATTCGTTTTTACAGCTCGAAATGCTCCATATAGCCAAATTTCAAGACAACTTTCCAGGTGACCTAGGCACAGGTTAAGGCATGCGTTGTTCCTACATATACCTGGAATACATTTATCCAGTTTTGTGGGGTGATTTGATCGATCCAGTATTATAAAGCTGCCGCAGGCACGACATGTCATGTGGAACAGTAGTGTATTACCCGACCATGAATGACGGGGGGTTTTTAACAGCGTTTCTTTGGCCGAAGCCGCGCAGAGCGGTGTTTTTTGACGGCCTCACCCCGGCCCTATCCCGGCCCCAGCCCGGGTAACCAGGCCGGCCCCAGCCCGGCACTATACCGGCCCCGGCCCCGGCCCGGCCCCGGCCCGGCCCCGGCCCGGCCCCGGCCCGGCCCCGGCCCGGCCCCGGCCCGGCCCCAGCCCGACCCTTGCCCGGCCCCAGCCCGGCCCCAGCCCAGCCCCAGCCCAGCCCCAGCCCAGCCCCAGCCCAGCCCCAGCCCCAGCCCAGCCCCAGCCCAGCCCCAGCCCAGCCCCAGCCCAGCCCCAGCCCAGCCCCAGCCCAGCCCCAGCCCAGCCCCAGCCCAGCCCCAGCCCAGCCCCAGCCCAGCCCCAGCCCAGCCCCAGCCCAGCCCCAGCCCAGCCCCAGCCCAGCCCCAGCCCAGCCCCAGCCCAGCCCCAGCCCAGCCCCAGCCCAGCCCCAGTCCCAGCCCCAGCCCAGCCCCAGCCCAGCCCCAGTCCAGCCCCAGCCCAGCCCCAGCCCAGCCCAGCCCCAGCCCAGCCCCAGCCCAGCCCCAGCCCAGCCCCAGCCCAGCCCCAGCCCAGCCCCAGCCCAGCCCCAGCCCAGCCCCAGCCCGGATAACCTGGCCGGCCCCAGCCCGGCCCCAGCCCGGCCCCAGCCCGCCCCCAGCCCGGCTAACCTGGCCGCCCCAGCCGTGTTGCGGGCGCCCCTGCAGGTCATTCGAGCCGGCCCTGTCGGCGGTGGCAGCTGTTCTGACCGTGTTATATGGCGTGTACTGCCGCCCGGCGAGAGGTCACGTTCGTTCCCACTGCAGCGAGAGGTCACGTTCCTTCCCACTGCAGCCAGCGATATCGCTGCATTGTGGCAGGGCGCCTCCTAACGCTGTCATAACCCGTCGGCCAACACTGCCCGGCTGTCGTGTCCGCTTAGGAAACGGCAGCCTCGCCGGGCACAATCTGTCTGGCTCTGCAGCCATAATGCAGACAGCGCAGGGAGGCGTGTCTCAGCCGCGCGCCGCCTGTGTGGCAGACTACGGTGGAGCTAAATCAAAGTGCTCCGTTCGCCCGGACAGTCGCTATTTCAGCTCAGCAGTTAAGCCCATCCCATAAATACGGGGCAGAGTGGCACATGTGCTCTCTGTAATCCGTGACCTCAGCAAAAAACAGCCGCCGCCGCCGCCGCCGCCGGGATGCCGCCGCCGCCGCCGCCGCCGCCGCCGGGATGCCGCCGCCGGACGGGTTTCTAGAGACAAGTTCGGGAGAGATGACATTTACCAGCGATAAGTTGGATCGGCCGTCAAACTTCTGGCGTATAATGTTTAGTTTCGCTGAGGGCAGGAGAACAGAAATCAGCTAGTGCCATCTACATTTTAGATTAGTATCCGATGTATTCATCAAATGCGATATGATTAGTGTACGGGCACGGCTGCACGGTATGTGACGCACGGTAGAGTGATTGAAATCCGAATGGAGTGCTGTCTTTTGCAACGTTACCACTAAACGGTATAGATTCTCTAGCAATGTGTTCGTTTATATTTTTACCGAACTATCGAAAGTAATATCCCATCAATTTTAACGACATCCTTAACGGTACATATTCCTCGCGTTGGATCACCACGGAACAAACAATGGACATTTGTGTCTCTTATCTGAAATGCCATGTGATATGTGTTTTCGTTTTATCGAAATGGGTCACTGATTTATGGCCAAAGTAAGTAATAAACATCAATAGAGAAGTTAATAGAGAAGTTACATTGAAACTCGCGAAGCTACTCTTAAGGACCTATATTTTGCAGGTGCTGGCACTACCGCAATTTGTAACGTTCTCTGCATGCTATTGCGCTATGTGGCTTGTGGGTACGATTACAATCCACATAATATAGCAATTAGTATAATCGGTATAATAGTAATCAGTGTAATGACCGCTGTTGGGTTATTAGAGCCAATTGCAGACCAAAAGGAACACATTATGACTAACTTCTCTCGGAAAATGAAGTAAAATGCCAGGGTATGATCATTACCTCAATTATACATCATTTATGTGTTCCTAATGCGGCTGTTAATCCGCTCGTGCTTTTGCGGTAGTTTCCTTGGTGGCACAAGGTCGGCCTCCAATGCCGCTCTGAGTGGAGGGGGTGCCACCGGTCAGGTGGGCCGACGGGGGGGGGGGGGGGGCATAGACTGCAGTGATTTCTCCAGGCCTCTTCCGGCCGGACATGTCCCCACTGCTGTCGGTGCACCGGCGCTGGTACCACTCGGCACGACTAGGCTGCGTGCCAGCCCGAGCGGCACCCATCCAACCTCACAGACCACCAGCCGCAAGTCGCGTCATCCGACACCGCCAGCCCCGTCCGCTCTGACAGCCCCCGTCCGCCCCGACAGACCCGCCCGCCACGACAGCCCCGTCCGCCCCGCCAGCCCCGTCCGCCCTGACATACCCGCCCGCCACGACAGCCCCGTCCGCCCCGCCAGCCCCGTCCGCCCTGACAGCCCCCGTCCGCCCTGACATACCCGTCCGCCCCGACAGCCCCGTCCGCCACGACAGCCCCGCCCGCCACGACAGCCCCGACAGCCCCGACAGCCCCGTCCGACACCGCCAGCCCCGACAGCCCCCGCCCGCCACGACAGCCCCGTCCGCCCTGACAGACCCGTCCGCCCCAACAGCCCCGACAGCCCCCGCCCGCCACGAGAGCCCCGTCCGCCCCGCCAGCCCCCGTCCGCCCTGACAGCCCCGCCCGCCCCGAGATCCCCCGACCCGCACCGCAGCTGTCGCCGCGAAATCTAATATCACCGTGATCACCGGATTATCTGCGCCAGCAGCCCCGTGACTCATCTAATATCACCGTGATCACCGGATTATCTGCGCCAGCAGCCCCGTGACTCATCGTGACGTCATAGCCAGCAGCCCCGTGACGCCGTGACGTCACCACCGTGACGCCGTGACGTCAGACGGCGCACCTGTGGCCGTCAGCTCGCCGTGCCGACGGACCGTGTGGCGTGTAGTGCACGCTGGGACGTTTAAAAAAAAAGTTCCCCACCCCACCCAAAAAAACAACAAAAAAAACAAGGTTCCCTCCCCACTAGAGGTGCAGAAAATCCGAAATATTTGGTCACAGCCTAGGGACGGCCACGGAATGAGCTGGCAAGTCACAGCTTCAGTCACGGCCGTGACCAGTTCTGGTCTCAGCGCTGGGACGCTGGGACCAGAATCTTGCATCTCTACTCCCCACCCAGGCAGCATATGGCTATAGGCCGGACTACGGGGTGGACGAGAACCCCTCTCACCCCACCCCCTCCCCCCCCAAAAAAAGCGTCAGCTGCCGGAGCCGCGACGCTCGTTAGTCGCTGCTGAGCGGCCGTTACTGGCGGGACGAGGGCTCTCCATAGGGTAAGCCGACCTCATAAAGGCCTACCCCAGCATCGCACATCCAAAGTAGTAACATAAAACCGCCGCGCACCAAGAAAATACA
This sequence comes from Chirona hameri, assembly GCA_036785665.1. Taxonomy (NCBI): domain Eukaryota; kingdom Metazoa; phylum Arthropoda; class Thecostraca; order Balanomorpha; family Balanidae; genus Chirona; species Chirona hameri. Next base: position 59,227 of record JAXIVJ010006921.1, read on the forward strand.
TAAATATGGGGCTACAGCGAAAAGATTAATGCGCCATTAGCAGTAAAACCGGCAAAGCCCCCTAATAGCAATCGCCATCACAAATCCGCCAGCGAAAACATCGCAAATCTCGCCGTATCTGGGCGCTGTTGGCTCTGGCACTAAGCCCGACGTGGGAGCGGCGGGGTGCGTTGTGCGTCCCTCCCTCAGACGGCCGGGAGCCGCCCTGTACGGCCGAGTGGAGCGGTGAGTGCACTGATCAGATGTGAAGCAGTACTGGAGAGTCCCGCCGAGTGGCGGCTACACTCTCCCGGCGGCCGGCGGCTGTCGGACCGACGGATACGATCACAGCGCTGCTGGTCGGAGCGCCGCGCGGCCGCAGCGGCCCGAGCAAGACAGCAGGTACATACAGGGAGAGGCTCAGAGAGCCCACCCGTCACTCCACGACGGCGCTGCACGGGACGCCCGGCTACGGTATAGGACGATACAGCACGGCGCAGCACGGGACGCCCGGCTACGGTATAGGACGATACAGCACGGCGCTGCACGGGACGCCCGGCTACGGTATAGGACGATACAGCACGGCGCAGCACGGCGCAGCACGGCGCAGCACAGGACGTCAGCGGGACCAAATCATGGAGCTGCACACACTCAGTGTCCTCGACCACGGTTTCAGAGTTAGGAAGGACAAACCCAAGTGCACATATACTTTAACACGGTACTATATTAGAGGCGGATGAAAGTTATTGGGGACCATTGCCTTAATGTCGGCAGTGGTGTCGCCGCCATGTCCTCGACAGAAGAGAGCGGCACATAATATGACACGGCACGGCATGATACACGGCCACAGCACGCCCCGCGTTCAGTCACCTCAACTGGCGCGGACCCCGTCCAGCCCGCCGTCCGTACCACTCGTCCACGCCACCAGCTGGAGGGCGGAGCTGTAATTCCGGCAGCTCGGACCGGTGCGGGGCAGACGCGTAATCTCCCCCCCCCTCCGTCCGTGACAGGGGTGTGGGAGGCGCGGCGGCAACACCGGTAGCAGCGGCGGCGGTGTCCGAGGCGCGCAGCCCGCCGCCCGACCGCCGCTCTGCAGACCGGCCGGTCAAACGGCCTTGCACCTGCTGCCCTGCTGCACGCATCGTTCAGTGCACTCTGCCAGGTGCACACCGGTCGGTGCATAGTTGGTTCACACACCCGGGACTGAGGCGCGTGTGGTCTGACTTTTGATAGAGTCGAGCTGACAGACATGATGCCTGCCCTCAGCGGGAACCAGTGACAGTGTGACAGTGTGACATTGTGACAGTGTGACCTCAGTGACAGTGCGACACATTCGGAGGGATTCATCTTTACACCAGACATGACGACACTTGACGCAGACATGACACAGGGGTAACACCAATGCGACACATCTGCGACACTAGAGCGGCGGCCCTCTGACACTACCAATGACACTCGGTGACACAGCAGTCGTGATAGTCACACACCATTCGTGACGCCCGCCCGACTCTGGAGCGTCGCTTCCCGTCGCGGTCCCCCGTGTTTCGCCGCGTCACCCGGGTATCAGACTCAGCCCTGCCAGACACTCTTACACCGATGCACGGAAACCGCATAAGTATGACGAACCGAGTGACTGGGCCAACTTGAAAGAATGACGCCAGCGTGACTGTGGACTTTGCCGGCGGCGGCGGCGGCGGCGGTGGCAGCTGCGGTGCAGGACGCGCGACATCAATCGTGATTATCTGGCCGTACAACATCTGTGTCAGTTGTCCGCCCCGTGAAGTCACTGTCGCCGCGCCACGGGCCGGAACGACCGGCTGTCGCTGGTACGGGACGGGGACGGTGACGGGAACGGGACGGTGACGGTGACGGGACGGGACGGGGACGGGGACGGGGACGGGGACGGGGACGGGGACGGGGACGGGGACGGGGACGGGACGGGGACGGGGACGGGAACGGGACGGGAACGGGACGGGAACGGGACGGGAACGGGGACGGGACCGGGACCGGGACCGGGGACCGGGACCGGGACATTAACACAACAGGTCGAGACGCGTCACATCACTTCCTCACACTTCAGCTTCAACATACCGTCAACCGTCACAGCCTCACAGGCCACCTTTGGCTCTGCGCCGTTGATGCTGCTCTGGCTGCTGTGGTCATAACGGGACAGTTTCCGTTCATAGTGCGGTTTGTTGGTGTGTGTGTGGTGACTGTCGACACCCCACCCTGTCTGTCGGCACCAGTCGGCGGTTCCGCTGCACCCCGGCTGCACCTGGCAGATTGGGAAGAGTCTCCCTACAGGTATGAACACGGAGGGGAAGGCAGTATCAGAGCTGCTGACCGCTGGGGCGCTCGACGTTAGGCAGAGCGGTGCGGTAGAATGACATTTTCACAACTCTGTTGCAGTTCAGCGTCCCGCCACGTCCCGCCACGTCCGCCACGTCCCGCCACGTCCCCGCCACGTCCCGCCACGTCCCGCCACGTCCGCCACGTCCCGCCAGCGCCATGTCGCTTGACACAGGCTCGACCCAACCCTGGCGGCATGACATCTGTGCACCCTGACGTGACGTGACATGACGTGGACGTGACGTGACGTGACGTGACGTGACGTGACGTGACGTGACAGCGCGGGCGTCACACGGACGCGTGCTGCACGACCCATCAGTGGAGGCGCGTGCGACCCCGTTTTTTGGAGGGATGAGGTAATCGCCGAGGGGGTGGGTGGGGTGGGGTGGGGTGGGGTGGGGTGGGTAGAGCGGTAATACTTACCGCTTACCGGGTCATCTGGTGGGGCTGTGTCTGTCAGGAGCGGAAACCGTCCGTGCTCCTTATCCACTTGTGTGGAATTGGTAAACAGGGGGCAGTAGACGAACGGCTTAGATGGATGAACAACTTCAAAGGAGCTGCCGACTCTCAAGCGAACCTCTCGACTGAATACAGAACAGATCTCATGACGGACTACGGATCCGACTCGGATTACAGGAAAAACTATTGGGGGGAGCGTCGACAAGAAATATATGGAAAACGGAAAGATGAAATTTGACTCGCGAACTCCGCGCACGCACTCACAACCGGGGAATCATTTTCAACGGACAATCGAAGTTTTCGGTTTTCTTATAACGGCAGATTGAATGGTAGACTTACGTCGAATCGCCCAATTTCCTACTCGAGAGAGAGAATATCAATGGGCAACCTTGGAAGCCATCAGAACACGGTTATTATTAGGCGCATGACATTCCTCGAAGATGACAGTTGTCCCAACCAAACCTATGTCGGACCTGTAGCGAAAACTGTAAAGAACACGCTGCACTGGGGAACCGTGACCATGCCTAGCGTATAACCATTCCAAACCCTTCCAACACAGGCCTAACCTTCTCAACACCCAATCCCGCACCTGACATCCACCATGCCATCTCCCCTGAGGCACCTCTCAGCTAGCTAGGCACGTCCCGCCCCATCCCAGAAGCATAAAACCCGCCGTCCGCTGCGCTAGCGTTCGACCAACGAGCGGCTTCATCGCCTGGACGCCGGGGTCATTCAGCGGTCACGGCCGGCCGTACCGGTCACGGCGTGGCGAGCGAGCTTCATCGCCCTGGACGCCGGGTCATTCAACGGTCACGGCCGGCCGTACCGTCACGGCGTGGCGTGGCGAGCGGCTTCATCGCCTGGACGCCGGGTCAGTTCAGCGGTCACGGCCGGCCGTACCGTCACGGCGTGGCGAGCGGCCTTCATCGCCTGGACGCCGGGTCATTCAGCGGTCACGGCCGGGCCGTACCGTCACGGCGAGGTTAGAGACCGTCGCTCACAGCGCATACAGATGCTGGCCCAGGGAGGGGACCGTCGCGCACGGGCCGGGGTCGGAGTCACCAGCTGAGAGACAGACTGCCGCGCGGCCGTGCTCTGGCTGTGTACCCGCGACGTACACGGACGTACACGGGACGTACACGGGACGTGCCAAATACGTGGCAATGACGTGTCGGAGGCGTACCTGGGACGTGTTGGGGACGCGCTTGGGACGTACCAAAGACGTACCAAAGACGTACTAGGGACGTACTTGGGACGTGCCCGGACTGTGCCCTGTCCGTGCTTTGTACGTCAGTGAAATACCGTGCCGGAAGACTTGAAGGACACGTAGACACGGCGGACACGACAGACGACATGCAGAGGACACTCGGCGAACACAGCTACTGACATCAGGACTGCAGAGGTCACCCGCCAGGCGGAGGCGCTTTCAACATGCTTTATTGCACGGTATAGCAAACACCTTGCCGCCTTTCGAGACTGGCAATCTATCTCTGGTGTCATTTAAACATGAAGTGATGGCCCATTCAGTGCTGTGATGTGGTGCCTGTGTTTTGATGGTTGAGATTAGAACAAGTTTCGATTGCCAATCATTGAGTGTGATATTTATATCATGCATATTGCTTGTGTGCTCCGTTGCATATATGAATTGCCATTTGTGCAACTCCAATCTCACCTGATCATACC
>JAXIVJ010006922.1:0-2500 GCA_036785665.1 Chirona hameri
ACACACACACACACACACACACACACACACACACACACACACACACACACACACACACACACACACACACACACACACACACACACACACACACACACATTCTGAACCCCGCTTTAGCCAAGCTAAGTAGGCTGTTGGATAGCTCTGTTGTTTTGTGTATTTTTTGAGGAACCACATTATATTTAGATATAAGGATTAGATATTTAGTTTTGTGGATCGTTTAGGTATTATTTTTAAGCATTCATAGTTAGGCTGTTACCTTTTACTTGCTTTTTAAAGGACTTTTCATTCTAGCTTGTGTGCGCCAAAAATTGTCTTAGTCTTATTTTTGTGTTATTAGTTGCAGGGGTTGGATGAGTAGGATATTTTAGAAAATTAGGGATAATTAAGGTGTATTTAGTATTCAGTTTATTTAAGGATTAGATATTTAGTCTATTATTAGGTGCACTCATAGCTGATTTGTGTCACTAGCTTTACCTAGATCTAGTTAAGGTTCTAGAAGAAGAAAAAACAAACAAAAAAAACAAAAAAGTTAAGTTAAGTTAGTAAAGTATTGAAAAGTGCATAGTACCTAAGTTATATACCTAAGTTACTAGTGTATTCAAAATGAGCATGACTAGGATGCAGGCGAAGGTAGCAGAGCTAGAGGCCCTCCAGGCTAGAGTAGCGGAGCTTGAGGCGCAGTTAAGTAAGTGTAGGTGTAGAGATGAGCCGCAGGAGGGGTGTAGCTCCTGACCCAAGGAACGTATGCGCAGATCGTGGTCTAGGGGGTCAGAAAAGGAGCCTACAGGGATCAGGGACCAGTGGTAGTTCTGATAGGGGCATAAGGGAGGAGGATAGAGGCAAAGGTGGATGAGTGCCGGCTGGGGTTTGGAAGTGTGTTGGAGGGGTCACGTTTCTGGAGACTCAACATTGTGTGAAAGTAATGCTAGGGCCACAGGACAGTCAGGGATGAGGAGGGGGCTGGGTAATGGAGGGTGGTAGCAGAATCTGGAGGTGGAAGAGGGAAGGGGATCAGGAGGGATGGACAAAAGTTCAGGGGTAGAGTCAGGCAGTACAGCCCCAGGGAACATCAGCAGGTTACAATAGCAAATAGGTTCAGTTGCGTTAAGAGTCAGCAGCTGAAAGTGACAGGGAAAAAAGATTCAGCATTTAGTGGTTGGGGACTCAAGGGTAAAGCCCTTAAGGCGAACATTCTGTGGGGAAGAGGGACAGATGTATAGTCCAAACCGGGGGGCAAGAGTAGTTGATATGGGCCCTGTCATTGAGGCAGAACTTGGTAGGAGTAGCCCGGAGACAGTTTAAATACAGGTGGGGGTGAACAACATAGGACCTAGGCAGAGTGTGAGAATAGTAGCGAGTACCAGAGCCTGGCTGCAGAGGTTGAAAGGAGTCCAGGAAACCAGTCATTGTGACTGGCATCCTCCCTCGCTTGTGGAGCCAGTGAGGAGTGGTACTCGAGAGCTCTGTCTGTGAACAGCTCAGTTCAGAACTTATGTTCAGGTATGGGGCTTAGTTATGTAGACTTATGGGATCAGTTCTAATGAGTGGCATAGGTACTATATGAAGGATGGGCTTCACTTATCGGATGAGGGGGCAAGGGCTTTGGGGAGATGCCTACAGAAGTGTCATTCAGGGAAACTAGGTAGGAGGGGGGGGGGGGGGGGGGTTCAGGGACGCTAGTACTTAGGGCAGTCAGGAAGTAAGCATTGGTAGAAGTTCATGTCAGAATAGGACAGTAGATCATAATTCCCTCAGAATTAGTAGAGGTCAGCTCAAAGTATAAGATCACATGTGTGTTGCTGAATGCCCAAAGTATTAGGTCTAAATTGAGTGAGTTTGAGTTTTATGTTGCCCTTGAAAAGCCTGATATCATTTGTGTAACCGAGACATGGGTTAGTGAGGGGGTATAATAGGGATAGGCTACAGGATTTCGAGTTACAAGGGTATAACATGTTTCTCATACTGCAGAGAATCACGGCAGGGAGGCGGAGTGTTTGTATATGTAAATAGCTTGTACTGCACTACTAGAGTTGATGATTCTAGTAAAGTAAAAGAAGTAGAATCAATCTGGCTTGACATTAAAATTGGTACAGGAAACAGAGGGAAGGTTGAGGATAGGTGCATTTTTACAGACCAGGGAATCTTCCAAGGAACTCCCAAGCTGAAACAGACCAAGATATTTGTGAGGAAATACGTAGGAACTTTCGGGCTCAGTGTCTTATTATGGGAGATTTTAACTTAAGAGGATACGAAAGTATAGCAGAGGAAACAAATGAGTGTAGGTTGTATAGGCAAATCTTTGAAGAGGAGATTTTCATGCATCAGTTTGTAACAGAGCCAACCAGACATTGCTCCATTCTAGACCTTGTATTCTCAGACAACAGTGATCTAGTTAGTGACATAAGTATTTGTGCAGGTCTAGGAACCAGTGATCCACAATATGGTTAAATTCAATATCTCATCAGAATGAGGCCCCAAAGATAACCCTTATTATGGT
>JAXIVJ010006922.1:7500-12500 GCA_036785665.1 Chirona hameri
TGCCCGACATAACTGGACACGGTCCGCCCCGCCCTCTGACGTCCCCTGACCTTGGGTGTGACCGCTGCCACCGGTCACAGGCCATCCCAGTCAGGGGCAAATAGCGAGCGCCGAAGCGACTCGAACCCGGGCTGCCACTACCTGGTGAGGCCCGGCGCTCACCCAACTGAGCTACAGGGGCAGAGAGATAACATATTAAACTCAACGATTGACGTAGACAATATAACTGTATATCGTACAGATCACAATGCAATTACACTAACAATACAGAGTAAATAACAGAGAGGAAACGGTGTATGGAAATTAAATACTTCACATTTAGAGGATGAAAACTACATAAAGGCACAGTCAAAATGTGCATCACAAGCACACTAAAACAATACGCTGTGCCCGTTTACAAAGATGAAGTGTATAAGGGTTATAAACATTATGGAACAGTTCAATTAACGATAAACGATACTTTATTTTATGAGACTCTGATAATGATGATCCGGGGTGAAACAATTCAATTTTCCAAACGCATCCGAACAACAGAAACAAAACTGGTGTCTGAAATAGTCAAAGCAGAATACATATTTGTTGCCTCTGGTCAGCAAAACGACGCCGCTCAGTTAAACCTATTAAAAAGTAAACTAGAAGAGCTGAGACGTCCACTGATTGACGGACTAATTGTTCGCTACCGAGTGTCCTGGCACGAAAAAGGAGGGCGGAATACAAAATATTTTATATCACTAGAAAAAAGAAATTATTGCAAAAAGAGCATTCAATACATCCAGGACGGAGATAATTTAATTGCCAGTAACGCAGAAATAATGGATAAGTTTTCAGACATCTTTCAAAACAAATATTTGTTAAACAAGGACATCATACCAGATTCATCATTCATAGCAAACCATGTAGCAAGCAAGCTTAATACTAATGATAATCTTAACCTCGAGGCCGAAATTAGTATGCCTGAACTAACAAGTGCCTTGCATTCTATGAAAAAGGGAAAACTCCGGGTTTGAATGGGTTTCCGATTGAATTCTTCCGTGCCTTTTGGTCCGAAATTGGTCCTTTTCTATATAGAGCACACAAAACCTCCTTCAAAAGCGTCGATGGGCTCCCCACACATCGCGATGGCACCATCACTCTTATTCCCCCAAAAAGGAAAGTTTCCCATAGTGGATAGAGACCGATTACGTTACTTAACGCAGATTATACAATTATTTCTATCGTAATATCCAATAGACTGAAAACAGTAATGACCAAGTTAATTCATCCTGCCAAAACAGCCTACACGTCTGGCCGCTACATTGGCGAAAACACCAGGCTCGTCTACGATACTATACATTGGACTAACATAAACAAAAAAACAGGAACTGCGTTGTCTGCAGTTTTTTTAAGCAGCATTCGAGTCAATTGCATGGATTTACCTTCGAGTAGTTATTAACAAGATTAATTTTAGCCAAAATCGGAAAAATATGATTAATCATATATACCTTAACCCGCGAGTTACTGGGGTATATTTCATAACGCGACTTACTGGGGGGGGGGGGCTATTTTTTGCCCCCCCTCGGATCTCCGGAACTACTGCACCGAATTTAACAATTCAAACGGCATTCGATAGCCCTGGGAAATTTATCGAGGGAAACATAATATTGTTGACCTCGGGGTCACTGATGACGTCACAGGTCAGGTCAAGTACAAAATGTTTGACCGCGTCAAAAGGTCTCGATGGATGGAATTGTCGCGCAAAATTGCTATATTAAACGCATAAGCTGTCGATAAATCGGTATGATTCGTGTGTCTGACACTTCTAAGTACCTTTCTAAGCTGTTTATGACCTTGTGTCAGGTCAAGGTCATCCGAGGTCACGAGGTCAAACTGCAGATTACGGTTATTAGGCGTTGTAACACATGTTTAAGGGTTTGTTTATCGTCTAGAACGCGTACAATGACCTTAGAACATTGTTTGTTCCATATAAATAGAAGTAAAAAGAAAAAATGAAAATGCGTTTTTTATAGTAATGCTGTGAGAGGTGGTCGGTTTTTGCCATTTAAAGGTCATAACTCAGTCATTTTTGAAGATATCGACTTCAAATTTGGTACACATATTCACCTCACAAATATCGATCACATATATTCCGTTTTTTTAAAACCCCTGATTTTTTTCTTCAAATTTTGTAAAAACAAAAAATATGTATTTGGATTTCTCAAAATTTTGAATAAAAAAAAACTAAAAAATCCGAGATAGCAGTTTCATAGCCCGGTCTATTGTCAGTAATTTTGTTTAAGACAATTGAGTTTATCTCAAATATCGTACCTTTGAAAGCGTTTTCCGCAAACCATTATTTTGCAACCAAAACCGAAGAACATGACGTCACTCTGACGTCATTGCCGGTTGATCTATCATAACCTCATATTTTTCCTTTTGCCAACATATGTAGAATTTATGTGAGAGAAGGTACTGCAAGTTTGGTGACGATACCGGTGTTCGTTTAGGATTTATTGCAAAATAACGGGAGGGGGGCAAAAAATAGCCCCCCCTGTAACTCGCGGGTTAACCCTCGCCCTACAGGGGGAGGGGGGGGGGGGGGGCTGACAGCCCCCCCTGAGGTTTTTCTTGAATCACTTTTTACGCATGCGGTGCATCTTGCTGAAATTTTTGGTAGCTGAGTTTACAAGAATTATACGTATGCTGTAAAAAGTAAATTTAAATTAGTTGAGTAGCTTGGGAGATAATCATGTTTTGATGACGTCATGTTGGTAAAAAAAATGAGAAATGTTTTACAAATCGTAGAAAACAGGGTTTTGAAGCAAATTGCAAACGCAATTTACCAAAGATACAAAATGGCACTTTCTTTAAAATGCCAATCTTAGATTTTCCAAATTTTGGATTTTTGACCCCTAAAATTAAAAAAAACTTTTTTTTAGGGGGGGGAAATCCCTACAAAATCAAAATTTTCAAAGGTATTAGAAAACCGGAATATATGTGAGAGAACTGAGTATGGACAATGCCCATACCAAATTTCAAAGCAATATCTTTATTTTTGACTGAGTGATGGCTCTCTAAGTGTAAGAAACTGATGACGTCATTTGTAAAAATAACTTTTTGTGACTTTTTTTTACAAGATACCAACAAATGATTACTTTTTCTGTATTTCTGAGCCAAAACTGGTCTAGGAACATGCCTTTTTATTTACATTTATCAATTTCTAATTTTGAGGGTTTCTGAAGAGCAAAATCGCTGCTCTGGACGTAGTAAATCCGAGGTCATTCACTTGACCTGGAATGTCACCCGTTGACCTGAAACCTAAAAATCGCACACTGTTAGATTCCTCAAATGACAGGCAATATGCTTGGTTTGGAAGTCAGGCCCCCGTAGGGCGAAGGGGAAAAAAGGGCGAGGGTTAACACCGAGAGTTAACACCGAAAATCATTCACGAATCTTACTTATTGGTCACCTGGGCAAGAAAATATGGTTGCAAAGGGGTATAAGACAAGGAGACCCAGCATCTGGATACTTATTTAACTTGGCAGTTTCCATATTAACTGCACAAACTATTAAATCAACTAAATTAACCGGAATAAAAATAGATCCTCATTACGGACTGAGAATGAGCCAATATGCAGATGATACCATATTGTTTTTAGAAGGCTCTGAGAGATCTATTTCGGGGTCTATTGAGGAACTAAACAAATTCGGTCAACAATCTGGACTAAAAGTAAATGCAGAAAAAAACATCAGGTATGACGATAGGGACATCATCAGAAAAGAGTGTTAATACATCCTATAGCATTAACCTTGTAGAAGAGTTAACAATATTATGAATACAAATAAAACGGACATTGAAAAAGTAGCCGATCATAACATAAAGCTTAAAATGCCTATGATAAAAAGTGAGCTGGTGCAATGGAAAAGACGGTATTTTACTCCCAGTGGTAACATAAGCATTGTGAAAGCGTTACTGCTAGCCAAATTGGTATATTTATTCATTGCACTTCCTAATCCCTCTATAAAATTTATAAAATATCTTGAAATAATATTTTTCGAATTTGTCTGGGGCAATAAGAACGACAAAGTAAAACGCACACAACTTGTACAAAATCATTTCAAGGATGGCTTAAACATGGTGCAGATAGATTCCTTTATTAAAAGCATAAAACTGTCATGGTTGAAAAGATTGAGTACCTCTAATGCGGACTTGCTACTTCTTGAAGAGCAAGAACTCCCAAGTTCATGGCTCTTTCTAACGTACGGAAGTAAGAAACTTAATTTGCTAAACAAATAAGTTAACCCGCGCGGCGCTGGGGGGGGGGGTAAATTTTACCCCCCCCCCCCCCTCCCGGATTTTCTCCATAACTTGACAACTATGACAGATATCAAAGTGAAACTTACGGTAGCTTATGGTGCATCAATTCTACGTCTTCTGCCATTTTTTTTTTAATTCGTGAAAATTTGTGGCAGATAATGACGTTTTAGTGACGTCATGCCATGTCATTTTTGGTGAAAAAACGTTAAATGTTTGAAAAATCGTAGAAAATAGCGTGTTACTGCAAATAACAAATCAAAGGCGTCAAAAGAAGGGAAATAACATTGTCTTTGACATGGCTATCTCAGATTTGCAAAATTTTGGCTTTTTGACCCCCAAAAATGCAAAAAACTGATTTTTGGGGAAGAATTTCCACAAAAGTTTTTTGTTTGAAGATTTTCAAAAAAACGGAAGATATATTAGAGAACCGAGTATAAACGATATTCAAACCAAATTTCAAAGCAATATCTTTATTTTTGACTGACTTATGGCTCTCTAAGAACAAGTAACTCATGCCGTCATTTGTTAAAATTGCGTTTTTTGGCTTTTACTGACCAGATACAGACAAATAAATGCCACCACTGTATTTCGAAGACAAAACTAGTCTAGAAACATGCAATGTTTATTTAGATTAATCAATTTCAAATTTTGACCTTATTGTGACCTGACCTTGACCTGAGGACGATTATATGGTGTCAGGTGGTGA
>JAXIVJ010006922.1:17500-63689 GCA_036785665.1 Chirona hameri
ACGAGATGCGCCGACAACTGCGTACATACAACCTTCTCGCATAATTTTGACAACACTGATAAAATCGATATCGGCCTAAAATTGCCAGGAGCATCGCGAGGCCCAGATTTATGAAGAGGGAGAACTGAGGCAATTTTCCAGTCACTTGGGAAGACGCAAGTGATGACAGAAGTGTTGACGAGATGAAGCAAGTGAGGCCCTAAGACAGCGAAACAGTTGTTCAATGCAAGTAGCGGCACACCATCGAGTCCAACAGCCCTAGAAGAGGACAGTTCTTTCAAGGCACTAGAAAGCATGGGTAAGGTCCCCGGTTGTAAGACTAGCCGGGCTGTGGTGACGCACGGTGGTCTCGGAGGGAGAGGTGGCACGCTGTGGCAGCCGGCTGCCAGCTCGGCAGCTATCTTAGGCCCGACTGAGGCGAACGCTGTTGTGATGCCTAGGGTCCCCGTTTGGAAGTCCCTCGTGTCGCATGTTGTGATGCCTAGGGACCCCGTTTGGAAGTCCCTCGTGTCGCTGTTGTGATGCCTAGGGACCCCGTCTGGAAGTCCCTCGTGTCGCTGCTGTGATGCCTAGGGTCCACGTTTCGGCTAGCCGACGACTCAGGAGTCACTGGCCCCCTGAAGGGACTGCAAAGGGGCTCTCAGGGGACCTGCTGAAAGCTGAAGGGACCGCTGGCCAGCGGCGGTCTTGCCCGGCTGCTGCTGTGCTGGTTGATGGACCTGCTTAGCTGCTGCTGTGGTGGCTGATGGACCTGCTCAGGTGCGGCTGTGGTGGCTGGGGCTCCCGCTCGGCCGATACTATGCGGCCCGCCCTCGGCCGCCCTGTTGCCCGCCCTCGGCCGCCCTGTTGCCCGCCCTCGGTCGCCCTGTGACCCGCCCTCGGTCGCCCTGTGACCCGCCCTCCGCCCGCCGCCCTGGTGCTGCAGTGAGCGAGCCCGGTCGTCGTGTCAGGAATCGGCCAGCCAGCGCCTGGCTCCCATCATCCGCCGGCCAGACCTGTGCTCGACGCATTAGCGGCCGGGAAACATAAACAGGCGGCGGGCGGGGTGGCGGGCGGCGGGCCGAGAAGCTCAGTAGAGGCCGGCGCTGCCGCGGACGGCGGCCGCTCCCCAGCTGCGCCGCGCGCCGCCCGCCGGCCGCCATGCCGCCCTCCACGGCGCTGCCGCTGCTGCTGCTGCTGCTGGCGGCCGGGGCCAGCGCCAAGGCACAGGAATATGGCGAGGGAGAGTACGGCGACGATTACTATGAAGGCGGTGAGTGGACGCTGGGGGAGACGTGCAGGGTCAGTAGTGAAGGGGGACGGCTGAGCTGGGGGATCCAGGAGGAACGAAATCAACTGGTTTAGGGGTCAAAGTCTCACAATGTTCCAAAAAGTGATTATATTTCGCTTCCGTATGCATACAGCAATGATTGAAAAAATATCCTAATAGTAGTTGCTCACAAATTCTTTAAAATCAGGAAATATGTCGCGAATTTCGGACAAATTCCCTCGTTTTGGAGGTAAGAAGTGCCCCTATGGACCCTGGGTGTGCCCCTGACGGCTGATGGACCATAGCTGGCTGTGCCGAGTGTTTCCAGCTGACCATAGATGGTCGACCAGCTGTCAGAAGTGTGATGAATTCTGTCCAGGGGACGATAAGTGGTGTGGCTTTTGGTTGTGAATGGTAGGACATGATTCTCGCTGCTGCCACAGTTACAACTATAAAGCTGCGATTGAACAAAGCCATGAGGTATTATGCCGTTGTAATTAATCCGATGGACTGGAGACTGCGGTGCCGTGATGCACCCCTGAGTCCTGTGCGCCGCGTTAGCAAAGAAAGAGCGCGACATCGGGTCAAAAGTCTCAGAGGCTCGTTTCCGACTGCTCCCAATATCTCCATCGGGTGATGCATACCACCAGCTCTGGAGCATTCCACGATAGATCGGACACAAAAATAACACCATCATATTTTATTTTTCTCTGTAATTTGGTCTAGAGGGTTAAAATAGGCAGAGAAGCCAGCTGTGCCAATGACAAAAATCTCCGAGTAGCGTTTTTTTTTACAGATATTACCCCGGGCACTTTTCGGAGGTCGCTCAGCAGGCCTACATTTGGCGGCTCGTAGTTCACAAAACATCATAGGTACGACATCAAACCTGTATATCGAAGTAACTTGCATTGAACCGAGGGACATTTTTGCAATCTCGGATTGTTTTGATTTTTTTTGGGACACGTGACCGCTTGACCTATTTTTTGATGAGTGACCAGGAAAATTCCTCGATTGAAAGTCGAATTTCCGTTTGAAGAAGATTCAAGCCTGGTCAATGTTCTTTCAGATATACAAATACAAAATAGCTTTCGGCCTCCAAATTGGATTTTTGAGCCCCCTAATATGATAGATCGACCCCCAAAAAAACACAAAAACACCATCATATTTAATTTATCTCTGTAATTTGGTCTAGGGGGTTATCGTAGGCGGGGAAGCCAGCTGTGGCAGCGAAAAATAATCCGAGCAGCGGTTTTCAAGATATAGCCACGGGCACTTTTCCGAAGAGAGCCGCCTAGAGTCGATATTGGGAGGCTCAAAAATCCTATTTGGAGGCCGATTTTTTTTTTTTAAATCTTGAAGAACATTGACCAGGCTTGAATCGTCTTCAAACGGAAATTCGACTTTCAATTGAGAAATTGTCCTGGTCACTCATCAAAAAATAAGTCAAGCGGTCACGCGTCCCAAAAAAATCCGAGATTACTCAAATGTTTCTCGGTTCAATGCGAGTTTATTCAATATAATGGTTTTATGTCGTAACTATGATGGTTTGTGAAGTACGAGCCGCCAAATGCAGCGAGCCGCTGAGTGACCTCCGAAAAGTGCCCGAGGCTATATCTTGAAAACCGCTGCTCGGATTATTTTTTCGTTGACACAGCTGGATTCCCCGCCTATCATAACCCCCTAGATCAAATTACAGAGAGAAATTGAATATGATGGTGTTTTTTCTCTCGATCTATCATATTAGGAGGCTCAAAAACCCAATATGGAGGCAGAAAGCTCTGGTGACCTCAATACTGACCTGACTTTAAAATGGCCGCAATACTTTAACAGAGCTTGCCACGACCTAGTTAACGCTGTTTTCCACTTGTCACCCTATCTCGTCTTCAAACGGAAATTCGACTTTCAATTGAGAAATTGTCCTGGTCACTCATCAAAAAATAAGTCAAGCGGTCACGCGTCCCAAAAAAATCCGAGATTACTCAAATGTTTCTCGGTTCAATGCGAGTTTCTTTTTCATGGTTTTCGAGATCTTAGAGGGCCAGTTATCCGCCCCCCTCCCCGTTTGTTCGAAATTTGCGCTTACCCCGTCGGTGCGCGGGATAAATGTAGAAATTTGAACTTTTACCACCTTGCTAAGATGTTTTCTTTAACATTTTCCCGCAATCACAAAGCTCCTCTTAGTGTTTTGTTTTTCTCGACTACACACAGCTTGAACTTTTCCGCACAACGTCGATGTTGCAAAACAACAGGAAGAACATGATTATTGGAGCACTGTTACAGTAAAATTGCTATGGTCTTTGGTTTCAAGATGCATGATGACACCACAACGGAACGGCAGTTAAAACAATGAAAACAACAGAATATAAACAGAGTGCAATGAATCAATCAAATATTCCAATAGATGAAAATTAATCCGGTAGAATGAGCACGTAAATTTATAACAAATTGTAAGCACAATGCAGTATCTTGGGCTGAAACCTTTGACCTTTACCTCTATGATTAGGATATTATCACCAGCGCTGCACCAGTCGTGAAATCACCCCTGATCGGTACGTTGCTCAGCTGTACTTTTATACGCCTGTCATGGTGTTAATGGAAATAGTTCACCTTCAACATTAGTTTTAAACTGAGATAGCAGTTGTGAAGCCCGTGTTGGGAAACCCCTATCTGCAAGTTTTATTGACTGAAAAGACTCTCCAGCCGAATATATTTGAGTTTTTGGCGAAGGAATGCGGTGATGGCGAAAGAATGTTGTACTGGTTCTAGCCCGGCTATACCATCAGCCAATCAGCTTGCAGCTAGTGCTAGCAAGCGAACCGCCGGCCGCCGGTTGGCACATCTCCAATGCGAGTCTATCCTTACGCGACTACTTTCGAATCTGATTGGCTGAACCATTTTTTACATTCGCGTGAGGTCAGGACTCTGACTCGGAGAGTATGCATATAGTTTTGATAAACAATACAAATTTACGGCCTTCTGTCCTGAATCGGCGCGATATTTTTGACACTTTTTTTTGGCAACACCCTCTCAGAAATGTATCTCAGAAACTAGGCATGTAATACTATACATGTAAGGATGTATCTCAGAAACTAGGCCGATTATGGCGAAATTTGGTGTCTGCTCCCGACTGACATCCTAGCAATATTCCACATGATGAATCGGAAGTTGCATGGAACGTGCGCACGTGCGAGCCCCTTTTTATATCTTTGAAACTACTAGACCTATTGAGCTGACATTTTGCATGTAGGTTAGGATATATAAAATATATGACTATTGTGACTATAACTATTTTGACTAGTATGACTATTAGCTGCTTTAGATGGGCCGAGGCATATACAAATATGCACGTGCGCACGTGCACCACCGTATTTCAGAGCTCGAAAACCACCAAGGTGAAAATTTGCATACATGCTAAGTAAGGGCTGTTACGAGGTTTGCGCTTGGCGGAACCTTTGAGTCACTATGCACGTGTGCACCCAAGCGCACGAGCGGACCACTATTTTCTATCTCTGAAACTACCTGCCCGATTCAGCTGAGCGTAAATATGCATACTAGGGTATAACCCCGGCAAAACTAGTGAACGTTTTACTCATCATTGGGACACAGTCAATGCGCACGTGTGCTCCCGTACCGTTTCATATTTCAAACCTATTTTAGCTTTACCAGAGCGCGCCCGCTCGGTCATCGCCCAAAAAGGCGTTTTACTGGTATTATCATATATTGAGCCTTATTTACTTATACATACTTACTTTGCTCGGAAAACAAGATGATAGGTACAACAGTATTCAAGTCAATTTAAGAGTTTAAATGTCGCATTGTTTAAATTGTTTAATCTGACTTGTTGACAGGTGTTCCGCCACGCCTTTGAAATTGGGGAGGGGGGGGATCGAGGGAAGCCGAGTGGTCGCCGTCACCGAAAAGTTGTTGAGCAGTGGGGGGGGGGGGGGGGGGGGGGGGGGGGGGGGGGGGGGGGGGGGGGGGGGGGGGGGTTGAAGCGTCACGACAAGCTGTTGAGCGGGGGGGGAGATTATTTCTAGTTGTTTTTCAGGAAAATTGAGGGATATTCCCCCTGGCTCAAGAATGACGGGGGACACGCCCGCTCCCCCGTTGCGGAGCCCCTGAGTGTTGGTTCGATTTTGAACATACTCTGGATTAAACTATTAAACATCTGTCACAAAAAGGAAAGTCAACTTTATATTGTTATCATTGTTCGTTTTGGATCATATTGTTCATATTCAGTTATCAATTATCATAACTTAACATAGTCATTGAACGTTTATCGTTTTCGAAGTGTTGCACAAATATTGCACCGTTACTGTTATAGTTGCTAATTAAAATTTATGTATTGTTAAATGTATATATGTATGTATTGTGCATGGCTTTGTTTCCGTTAAAGGCAAATAATGACCTTTTCCAAACAATTGGAGTTATCACTTGAAATCGACAGAAGAGACCAAAATATATTGCAAATTTATTACATTTGGCATATAAATATTCCTACTGAAAGATATTTCAAGTTAAAGTTGATAAGCGATCCACGCTTATAATGGTCGGTACTCTCAAGTACTAGGTAACGAATTTCGAATTCCGGGCTTCTCTCATAATGTTTTTTGACAAAATTGTATGGAAAATATGCCACTGTCTATTGTGATTATATGCCTTTATATCCTTAACAATCCGTAAACATTGAATAAAAAGGCAACCAAATTAGCAGTTAAATTATGCACGCAACGGCGGCCTAGTTTAGTGGTTGCGACCCTCAATTTGTGAAAATTGGTTCATGCATTTTCAACATTATGAGTTTTTCTTTGTTTTGTCTTTGGCTGTATATAACACTAGGCTTAAGCTTATCATTAAAAATAATATTTTTCTTTAAAAAATCATGAAACAATGCAAAAATGGCAATTGAATCGGAAGTTCACTTATGGACCCAATGGTGACCTATTTAGTGTCGGCAATTTGTTTCATTGATCAATCAGTGACGTTGTCACGCTTTTTGGCGCACTTACTTCATTTCTGGACCTATGACTTGTTTACAAATCAACGTTCAAACAAGAGATGGTGGTGGATCATACTGTTCGTCACCATATATAAGTACATATTGTGTATTTTTAATTTCCCAAAATGTAATTTTCGAAATGAAAAAGGTTGTTATTTCACTTTTAAATTGAGATGCGATCAATTGGATGCCATACATGTGTAATAAAATAATCCAGATACATAAATCAAAAAGTCATTATTTCCCTTTAAGTATTATGAAGGGAAGTGCGTTAAAAGCAATATCACAAACAAATGAAGTTTCTTTGAGCTATCAAGCTCAAGGAACGGTGAATTATCAGCATACAGTTTGGATGGGTTCGAGTCCGCATGCACAAGTCATTCTGATTATACCTCAACTCCTGAATTATTTTCCCTAGCCATTTACCAGTGCCTGATGGCTGGCGACTCGGTAGCCAGCAGCTCTGGAGCCGATTTTATTTGGGTCATCCGGATATAATGTAAACGCTGCCCACACGTCTCGGACTACATAAACACAACACACAGGGCAGACCGGCCGGGCGGGCGGCCGGGTCGGAATTGGGCGCCAGGAGTGTGTCAGGCGCGCGTGCAGCGCCGGGCCGCGCATGCCGCACCGTCACCAAGCGCTGCAGGTCGGCCTTATCGGGCCGACTCTGCAGGTCGGCCTTATCGGGGCGGCTCTATGGAGCCGATAATGAGCGGTGCCGAGTCTGCAGGTCGGCCTTATCGGGCCGACTCTGCAGGTCGGCCTTATCGGGCCGACTCTGTGGAGCCGATAATGAGCGGTGCCGAGTCTGCAGGTCGGCCTTATCGGGGCGGCTCTGCAGGTCGGCCTTATCGGGCCGACTCTGTGGAGTGGTGCCGAGTCTGCAGGTCGGCCTTATCGGGCCGACTCTGTGGAGCCGATAATGAGCGGTGCCGAGTCTGCAGGTCGGCCTTATCGGGCCGACTCTGCAGGTCGGCCTTATCGGGCCGACTCTGGAGCCGATAATGAGCGGTGCCGAGTCTGCAGGTCGGCCTTATCGGGCCGACTCTGCAGGTCGGCCTTATCGGGCCGACTCTGTGGAGCCGATAATGAGCGTTGCCGAGTCTGCAGGTCGGCCTTATCGGGCCGACTCTGCAGGTCGGCCTTATCGGGGCGCCTCTGTGGAGCCGATAATGAGCGGTGCCGAGTCTGCAGGTCGGCCTTATCGGGCCGACTCTGCAGGTCGGCCTTATCGGGCCGACTCTGTGGAGCCGATAATGAGCGGTGCCGAGTCTGCAGGTCGGCCTTATCGGGGCGACTCTGCAGGTCGGCCTTATCGGGGCGGCTCTATGGAGCGGTGCCGAGTCTGCAGGTCGGCCTTATCGGGGCGACTCTGTGGAGCCGATAATGAGCGGTGCCGAGTCTGCAGGTCGGCCTTATCGGGGCGACTCTGTGGAGCCGATAATGAGCGGTGCCGAGTCTGCAGGTCGGCCTTATCGGGCCGGCTCTGTGGAGCCGATAATGAGCGGCGCCGAGTCTGCAGCAGACAGCCGAGCAGCGCAGCTCACATGTGCGCTACGACAACGCGTGGCGGCGGCCAGTAGGGCAAGCTGTCTGACCTGAGAGACAAGGCGTGGCGGCCAGTAGGGAAAGCCGTCTGACCTGGGACAAGGCGTGGCGGTGGCCAGTAGGGCAAGCCGTCTGACCTGACAGACAAGGCGTGGCGGCCAGTAGGGAAACCGTCTGACCTGGGACAAGGCGTGGCGGCGGCCAGTAGGGCAAGCCGTCTGACCTGAGAGACAAGGCGTGGCGGCCAGTAGGGAAAGCCGTCTGACCTGAGACAAGGCGTGGCGGCGGCCAGTAGGGCAAGCCGTCTGACCTGAGAGACAAGGCGTGGCGGCCAGTAGGGCAAGCCGTCTGACCTGAGCCAAGGCGTGGCGGCGGCCAGTAGGGCAAGCCGTCTGACCTGAGACAAGGCGTGGCGGCCAGTAGGGCAAGCCGTCTGACCTGAGCCAAGGCGTGGCGGCCAGTAGGGCAAGCCGTCTGACCTGAGACAAGGCGTGGCGGCGGCTAGTAGGGCAAGCCGTCTGACCTGATGCAAGGCGTGGCGGCGGCCAGTAGGGCAAGCCGTCTGACCTGAGACAAGGCGTGGCGGCCAGTAGGGCAAGCCGTCTGACCTGATACAAGGCGTGGCGGCCAGTAGGGAAAGCCGTCTGACCTGAGACAAGGCGCGAGAGACAAGGCATGAGACAAGGACATTCGAAGTTACTTAGGGACTCGGGTACTATTTGGCTCAGGTCAATATTGAGGTCACCAGAGGTAATCAAAGGTTAAATTTGCCAAGTACAGGACTTTGCTCTAGAAACACTCAAACATCTCGGGAACTATGACAGTTATGAACAAACTGAAAAAGACAATCTAAAGCTCATGAAAAATTAAATCGCACTTCAATCCTCGAATTTGAGCTTAGGTCAATAGTTTAGGCTCCAGAAGTCACCAAAGGTCATGACGCATTTTTCTTGGCCATATAACAGTAATTTTAACACCATCGTGTTTTTCTTGTCAAGGCCCTTCGACACATGTTAATGGTGACCTGGTTAGGTCAACCAAAATGTGACCTCAGGTCAAGGTCATTTGGTGACCCAGGTATGTTATATTGCATATGGGGCGATGCGACTCGACGAGACAAACACAGTGGTGTCTTTTGCACGTCTATCTTTATTCTATCCAAAGTTTTTGACAACACGTGCTGGTGACCTCAGATGACCTCAGCTGACGTTGCATAGGTCACTGAGCAACAATTGCACCTGGGTCATCAAGAATGAGCTAAAATAACATGATTCTGGGGAAAATGGCCTGAATCAATAAATATTATCTGAATAGGAAGCATTTGTTTATTTTCCCATTGAGTTATAATGGGTAGGTCACGAAATTGACCTGACCTTAGTGATAACCAACCAACCAACACATACAAAATCCGAGATATATGAATTGTAGGTACTTGTGACCTTATGAAATCCTGCAAGTTTGAAATATTTCGGACAAACACAAACACAAACCATTAATTTAATATCTATCAAGCGAAAAATGGCATAGAATTACTCAAATCAGGGGTAGGAAAAATGTCTTGACTGGGGGGGGGGGGGGGGGGGGGGTAAACGGCTCACTGGGGGGGGGGGGGATTTGTACCCAGTTAACATGTTAAAATAGGCCCTGAGTCATAGTCATAGTCATTTATTGAGTTATCCAGTGTTTAAATGTTCGGCTCTCGCGTCAATAACATTTCATAAAACCTACCTACTCATGTAAAATCGGTTTAAACACAGTGTCATATACACACTAAAGTAAGAACACTGCACGCAGACACTACACATACAAACACCGTATACAATACAATCGCTTAATAACATTTAAGGCATAATCAGCCAATGAGTAAAACAAGAGAACTGGATAAACTGTTAAAATGATCATGGTACCTACTGTTGACTAATGGTTCGTATATTTTCGTTCCACGCCACTACGACCCTGTAGGGAAAGCTGCGCCTTGCTGCCTCGGTGCTGATTCTTGCTGCCTCGGTGCTGATTCTTGCTGCCTCGGTGCTGCGCCTTGCTGCCTCGGTGCTGATTCTTGCTGCCTCGGTGCTGCGCCTTGCTGCCTCGGTGCTTATTCTTGCGGCCTCGGTGCTGATTCTTGCTGCCTCGGTGCTGATTCTTGCTGCCTCGGTGCTGCGCCTTGCTGCCTCGGTGCTGATTCTGGCTGCCTCGGTGCTGATTCTTGCTGCCTCGGTGCTGATTCTTGCTGCCTCGGTGCTGCGCCTTGCTGCCTCGGTGCTTATTCTTGCTGCCTCGGTGCTGATTCTTGCTGCCTCGGTGCTGCACCTTGCTGCCTCGGTGCTTATTCTTGCTGCCTCGGTGCTGATTCTTGCTGCCTCGGTGCTGCGCCTTGCTGCCTCGGTGCTGATTCTTGCTGCCTCGGTGCTGCACTTTGCTGCCCCGGTGCTGATTCTTGCTGCCTCGGTGCTGATTATTGCTGCCTCGGTGCTGATTCTTGCTGCCTCGGTGCTGATTCTTGCTGCCTCGGTGCTTATTCTTGCTGCCTCGTTGCTTATTCTTGCTGCCTCGGTGCTGATTCTTGCTGCCTCGGTGCTGCGCCTTGCTGCCTCGGTGCTGCGCCTTGCTGCCTCGGTGCTGATTCTTGCTGCCTCGGTGCTGCGCCTTGCTGCCTCGATGCTGATTTTTGCTGCCTCGGTGCTTATTCTTGCTGCCTCGTTGCTTATTCTTGCTGCCTCGGTGCTGCGCCTTGCTGCCTCGGTGCTGCGCCTTGCTGCCTCGGTGCTGCGCCTTGCTGCCTCGGTGCTGCGCCTTGCTGCCTCGGTGCTGCGCCTTGCTGCCTCGGTGCTGCGCCTTGCTGCCTCGGTGCTGATTCTGTGCAGCTCTGACATGCGCGCCCCAGTTCTGCGCGTCTGCTGCTGCTGGACACACGGGCACGGCTATACCATCAGCCAATCAGCTTGCAGCTGGTGTTAGCAAGCGAACTTCTGGCCGCCGGTTGGCACATCTATAATGCGAGTCTATCTTTACGCGACTACTTTCGAGTCTGATTGGCTGAGCCATTTTTTAAATTCGCGTGACGTCAGGACTCTGACTCAGAAAGTATGCATACAGTTTTGATAAACAATAATAATTTACGGCCTTCTGTCCTGAATCGGCGCAATATAAGGCCATTTTTGACAGTATAAAAGAAATTGTATTACAAAATATATTAAAATCATGTTTGGGAAAAAATTCCAAGGTGAACTATTTCCTGTAATATGGAAATGGGTCTGTAGTTTCCTGGATCATTACGGTCGCCAGTCGCCTCTCTTGAAGAGTAGCAACACAATCGCTTCCTTCCATTTTGAGGGCACTCGACCGGTCACCAGCGAGCCATTAAAGGGATTATACGGATTTCCGTCCTGAAAGTAAATGCACTCTTTTGCAGTTGTATGAGCTTTAAACACGTTTAAGACATATAACAGGGACCTCAATGCTCATTTAGTCCATTATTTCAGAAATTATCAGCGTTAAAACTTGGGTGTTTTTCGAGACTAGTATCAGATAACGAGTACTTGATCGGATCGGCACGAGTACGGTCCACCACTTTTATCTTAAGATCAATTTTAGAGTTTTGAATTATCTGCAAGTCCTACACTGGATCACAAAATTATTATGCAATTCAAAACTGACGGGACTTTGTATTACTACACACTGTTCGTTGAGGTTTTGTGTTTTTGTGGTTTTCTTATCTCTGGCCTTTAGCGTTGAAAATTTGGTGGTGGCGTATTCATTTTTTTTTGGCATGAAAATTCATGAAAAATATATAATTTTATGGGAAAACTAGGTAACTGCTGCTGTCGTTGGAACAAAACAAGTTTATTTTCTTTCAAATATTGCTTATTTTACCGGAAATATGCCATAAGTGAGGTGTTTTTATTAGCATAAAAGAGATGAATGGCTCTGCCTCAGCCGGTCCTGCAGAAAATACGCGGTGGCATCACCGCGCACTTTGGAATCTCCTTACGTGCAGAAGAGGTCATTTCCAGAAAAATGTGGCTTCCGTGGGACTTCTACCACCTTTATAAGTACGTTTTACTATGTAACTCAATTATTCTGGGAAAACCCCGTATAATCCCTTTAACAACGTGCAACATGTGCGGCTCCACTACAGCAAAAGTCTTCCTTAACATATCGAATGTGATGCCATTGCTACTACATGTACGAGAGTTGCTCCTCATTAATCGCAGGGCTAGTGAGAGCTCAGGTAACGTCCTCACCTGAGAGCTCAGGTAACGTCCTCACATGAGAGCTCAGGTAACGTCCTCACCTGAGCGCTCAGGTAGCGTCCTCACCTGAGAGCTCAGGTAACGTCCTCACCTGAGAGCTCAGGTAACGTCCTCACCTGAGAGCTCAGGTAACGTCCTCACCTGAGAGCTCAGGCAACGTCCTCACCTGAGAGCTCAGGTAACGTCCTCACCTGAGAGCTCAGGTAACGTCCTCACCTGAGAGCTCAGGTAACGTCCTCACCTGAGAGCTCAGGTAACGTCCTCACCTGAGAGCTCAGATAACGTCCTCACCTGAGAGCTCAGGTAACGTCCTCACCTGAGAGCTCAGGTAACGTCCTCACCTGAGAGCTCAGGTAACGTCCTCACCTGAGAGCTCAGGTAACGTCCTCATCTGAGAGCTCAGGTAACGTCCTCACCTGAGAGCTCAGGTAACGTCCTCACCTGAGAGCTCAGGTAACGTCCTCATCTGAGAGCTCAGGTAACGTCCTCACCTGAGAGCTCAGGGAACGTCCTCACCTGAGAGCTCAGGTAACGTCCTCACCTGAGAGCTCAGATCACGTCCTCACCTGAGAGCTCAGGTCACACGCGGAACGAATCACTTACAACGCGCGGGGGTCGGGGTCGCAGTCGCATCCCTTGATCCGCTGCCGTCAGTGCACCAGCGAAATCTTCACAAATCGTCAAGAAATGCGCATTGAGCCTCTCGGCCCAGGCAGGATCACTGTGTACTGGCGAGTCTAATTTGGGTTCTGGTTTCTTTGATGCCAATAGAAACTTTCTAATGTCTTTCCATGTTTTTGTACGACTGTTTTTGTACGATGCAGCATAATATTCAGAACCTGCTCGAAACTGCACTCTTCACTGTGTTTCTGCACTCTTGAAAAAGCTGCTCTTTGGCGGCATTCGGTCGGTCTTGGTCGCGGGTTTCTCGAGCTTCGTCGCGATCCCTCCTACACTGCTTCAGCTGTTCGTTGTCATGAAGGGGCCAGGGGGAGGGTGGATGGTACAGTTTGACCGTGGAGAGCGGCATGGGCAATGTGCGGGCGTCGATGACCGGTCGCCACACTGCCAGTCCCGCGCGCCATTTCTCGGATGTCGCCTCTCCGTCGGGCACCGCTCCCAGTTCGCGCCATATCAGAAGGTCGAGGCACTTGTTGACTCGTCTGGTGGATCGGACTGTAATCAGGGGGCGGCTTTCCGGCGCTCCCCGTACTGCGACGATGTTCACTGGGATGAGATCATGATCACTGGACGATGTTCACTGGGATGAGATCATGATCACTGGACGATGTTCACTGGGATGAGATCATGATCACTGGACGATGTTCACTGTGATGAGATCATGATCACTGGACGATGTTCACTGGGATGAGATCATGATCACTGGACGATGTTCACTGGGATGAGATCATGATCACTGGACGATGTTCACTGGGATGAGATCATGATCACTGGACGATGTTCACTGTGATGAGATCATGATCACTGGACGATGTTCACTGTGATGAGATCATGATCACTGGACGATGTTCACTGTGATGAGATCATGATCACTGGACGATGTTCACTGGGATGAGATCATGATCACTGGACGATGTTCACTGGGATGAGATCATGATCACTGGACGATGTTCACTGTGATGAGATCATGATCACTGGACGATGTTCACTGGGATGAGGTCATGATCACTGGACGATGTTCACTGGGATGAGATCATGATCACTGGACGATGTTCACTGTGATGAGATCATGATCACTGGACGATGTTCACTGGGATGAGATCATGATCACTGGACGATATTCACTGGGATGAGATCATGATCACGGATACAGATCTTACACAGTCTATTACTTTATTTCTATTTATCTCTGATAAGATGTCATGATCTGATGAAATTTATATGATGTATCACATTTTGTTTGCCTATACATTGCCGATTATTTGTGTCAAAAATTGGTGCGAATAATCACGTAAGATTTGCCTCACATGTGTTTTAGCTATGTATCTGCTGTGACACTGTTTACTCGTGCACCTATTTTGTAGGCAAAGTGGTTTTCCTGTTGTGCATTTTGTACCTGTCTTCGCTTCCTTTTATATGCACTCCGATTCTATCATTTCATTCCTTCTGTGGGTCCTGTATTAGCTGTTGCTTGGTTCTCCATGCATCCTGTATTCATTGTCGCTTCATTTATTTGCATCCGGCATACATCCTGCTCAGTTAGCGCGGGCATCCCACAGTCGCCGCCGCTTTTCGTTCTCGTGTACCCTGCATCGAGCTGCCCCGCACCCATACCACCTGCCCGCATCCATACCGTCTGCCCCGCACCCATACCGCCTGCCCCGCACCCATACCGCCTGCCCCGCACTCATACCACCTGCCCGCATCCATACCGTCTGCCCCGCACCCATACCACCTGCCCGCATCCATACCGTCTGCCCACACTCATACCACCTGCCCCGCACCCATACCGCCTGCCCCGCACCCATACCGCCTGCCCACACTCATACCACCTGCCCCGCACCCATACCGCCTGCCCACACTCATACCACCTGCCCCGCACTCATACCGCCTGCCCCGCACCCATACCGCCTGCCCACACTCATACCACCTGCCCCGCACTCATACCGCCTGCCCCGCACCCATACCGCCTGCCCGCATCCATACCACCTGCCCCGCACCCATACCGCCTGCCCACACCCATACCGCCTGCCCACACCCATACCGCCTGCCCCGCACCCATACCGCCTGCCCCGCACCCATACCACCTGCCCGCATCCATACCGTCTGCCCGCATCCATACCGCCTGCCCCGCACCCATACCGCCTGCCCCGCACCCATACCGCCTGCCCACACTCATACCGCCTGCCCCGCATCCATACCGTCTGCACACACTCATACCACCTGCCCCGCACCCATACCGCCTGCCCCGCACCCATACCGCCTGCCCCGCACCCATACCGCCTGCCCCGCACCCATACCGCCTGCCCCGCACCCATACCGCCTGCCCCGCACCCATACCGCCTGCCCACACTCATACCACCTGCCCCGCACCCATACCGCCTGCCCCGCACCCATACCGCCTGCCCCGCACCCATACCGCCTGTCCCGCACCCATACCACCTGCCCGCATCCATACCGTCTGCCCACACTCATACCACCTGCCCCGCACCCATACCACCTGCCCGCATCCATACCGTCTGCCCACACTCATACCACCTGCCCCGCACCCATACCGCCTGCCCCGCACCCATACCGCCTGCCCACACTCATACCACCTGCCCCGCACCCATACCGCCTGCCCACACTCATACCACCTGCCCCGCACTCATACCGCCTGCCCCGCACCCATACCGCCTGCCCCGCACCCATACCGCCTGTCCCGCACCCATACCGCCTGCCCACACCCGACCCGCCTGCCCCACACTCATACCGCCTGCCCCGCACCCATACCGCCTGCCCCGCACCCATACCGCCTGCCCCGCACCCATACTGCCTGCCCCGCACCCATACCGCCTGTCCCGCACCCATACCGCCTGCCCCGCACCCATACCGCCTGTCCCGCACCCATACCGTCTGCCCCGCACCCATACTGCCTGCCCCGCACCCATACCGCCTGTCCCGCACCCATACCGCCTGTGCACACCCGTCCCGCCTGCCCCGCACCCATACCGCCTGTCCCGCACCCATACCGCCTGCCCCGCACCCATACTGCCTGCCCCGCACCCATACCGCCTGTCCCGCACCCATACCGCCTGTGCACACCCGTCCCGCCTGCCCCGCACCCATACCGCCTGCCCCGCACCCGTCCAGCCTGCCCCGCACCCGTCCAGCCTGCCCCGCACCCATCCAGCCTGCCCCGCACCCGTCCAGCCTGCCCCGCCTGCCCCGCACCCGTCCAGCCTGCCCCGCACCCGTCCAGCCTGCCCCGCACCCGTCCAGCCTGCCCCGCCTGCCCCGCACCCGTCCAGCCTGCCCCGCCTGCCCCGCACCCGTTCAGCCTGACCCGCACCACCAATGCCCCGCACCCGTCCAGTCCGCCCGCACCCGTCCAGCCTGCCCACACCCGTCCATCCCCTCCCACCTGCCCCGCACCCGTCCCGCCTGCCCCGCACCCGTCCAGCCTGCCCCGCACCCGTCCCACCTGCCCCGCACCCGTCCTACCTGCCCCGCACCCGTCCCGCCTGCCCCGCACCCGTCCAGCCTGCCCCGCACCCGTCCCACCTGCCCCGCACCCGTCCCACCTGCCCCGCACCCGTCCCGCCTGCCCCGCACCCGTCCAGCCTGCCCCGCACCCGTCCCACCTGCCCCGCACCCGTCCCACCTGCCCCGCACCCGTCCCACCTGCCCCGCACCCGTCCCGCCTGCCCCGCACCCGTCCAGCCTGCCCCGCACCCGTCCCACCTGCCCCGCACCCGTCCCACCTGCCCCGCACCCGTCCCGCCTGCCCCGCACCCGTCCAGCCTGCCCCGCACCCGTCCCACCTGCCCCGCACCCGTCCCACCTGCCCCGCACCCGTCCCGCCTGCCCTGCACCCGTCCAGCCTGCCCCGCACCCGTCCCACCTGCCCCGCACCCGTCCCACCTGCCCCGCACCCGTCCCGCCTGCCCCGCACCACCACTGCCCCGCACCCGTCCAGCCCGACACTGCCGCGGCGCCTGCCGACCAGCGGACCGAGAGCAGGCCCGTAGCCCCCGGCCGCAGCACGGCATGAGCCGCTCGCCAGCACATGTGATGCCACCAGCCGGGGACAGCCAACTGGGTGCTACGGGCCTGCATGACCCGGCCAGGCCGCACTGCGCCGCCGGCTAGGGGTGAAAATAATGCAAACATTCACTGACTTTTTTCGGGAACGTGTGTACTTGTGCTACACGAGGGATACGATAGAAGACATTAGCGAAGAATGTCACTTAGGCGTAACTTTGTCGGAAACTGTGGAGTGACCACCCTCATTGCTTTGTTTTCGTAGCACGAACGTAGAAGTTTCCGAAATCTAAACGCGAACGTTTGCCGATTTTCGCCTCTGTCAGCGAGCGGTGGCGGTGGCGGTGCGCGCCGCCGACGCTTACGCCGCGCCCTGCGCCGCCCTGTTACAGATACAGAAGGCGAGTACGATTACGATTACAACGGCAAAGAAGAGGTTGGCGGCGAGTCCGGCGCGTCGAACGCGACCTCCGGCTCGGAGGACGTCTCTCAGGGCAGCACCTCCTACAGCTACAGCTACGAGAGCAGCAGCAACTACAACAGCGAGGCGGCGGCGGCGACGGCGGCAGCGGCGGCGGCGGCGGCGGCCGAGGTGGAGCGAGCCAGGCTCGAGGAGGAGCGCCGCCAGGAGGCCGAGTCGGCGGCGCAGGCGGAGCGGGCCAGACTGGAAGAGGAGCGACGTCTGGCCGCCGAGTTGACGGCCAGGAGCCAGGAGACCGGGAGGCAGGCCCGGCGGCGGGAGCAGCAACAGAGGCGGCGTCAGGAGCAGCAGAGGCGGCGCCAGGAGGCGGCCCAAGCCAGAGCCCGCGAGGAAGCCGAAGCAAGAGCTCGCGAGGAAGCCGAAACAAGATCCCGCGAGGAAGCCGAAGCCAGAGCTCGCGAGGAAGCCGAAACAAGAGCTCGCGAGGAAGCCGAAGCCAGAGCCCGCGAAGAAGCGGAAGAACTGGCAAGACAGCAACAACAGGCATCTGAGGAGGAAGCCAGACGACAGGACGCGGAGGCGCGCGCGCAGGCGGCGGAGGCGCGCGCGCAGGCGGAGCGGGAGCGGGTGGGGCACGGCCAGGCGGGTCTGGCCGGCGCCTCGGCGTCCGGCATCTACTCGGGCGGTTGCACGTTCGACGGACAGTTTTACGCGGAGGGCGCCGAGTTCTCGCTGGACGAGTGCGGCGCGTGCCGCTGCGAGAACGGCCGGCTCAACTGCGACACGGGCCGCTGCGGTGGCGATCGCTGCGACGGCGTCGAGTGCCCGGAGATCGAGTGCGACACACAGGAGTACATCCCGCTGGGGGAGTGCTGCCCGATCTGTGCCGGTCAGTATGGCACGCCTGGCTCCCCCTCACTGACTTCTCCACCCCCTCTCACTGGCTTCTCCCCTCCCTCTCACTGACTTCTCTACCCCCTCTCACTGGCTTCTCCCCTCCCTCTCACTGACTTATCCCCTCCCTCTCACTGGCTTCTCCCCTCCCTCTCACTGACTTATCCCCTCCCTCTCACTGGCTTCTTCCCTCCCTCTCACTGGCTTCTTCCCTCCCTTTCACTGGTTTATCCCCCTCCCTCTCACTGGCTGCTCCCCCTCCTTCTCACTGGCTTCTTCCCTCCCTTTCACTGGCTTATCCCCCTCCCTCTCACTGACTTCTCCACCCCCTCTCACTGGCTTCTCCCCTCCCTCTCACTGACTTATCCCCTCCCTCTCACTGGCTTCTTCCCTCCCTCTCACTGGCTTCTTCCCTCCCTTTCACTGGCTTATCCCCCTCCCTCTCACTGGCTGCTCCCCCTCCTTCTCACTGGCTTCTTCCCTCCCTTTCACTGGCTTATCCCCCTCCCTTTCACTGGCTGCTCCCCTCCCTCTCACTGGTTTCTCCCCTCCCTCTCACTGACTTCTCCACTCCCTCTCACAGGCTTCTCCCCCTCCCTCTCACTGGCTGCTCCCCCTCCCTCTCACTGGTTTCTCCCCTCCCTCTCACTGACTTCTCCACTCCCTCTCACAGGCTGCTCCCCCTCCCTCTCACTGGCTTCTCCCCTCCCTCTCACTGACTTCTCCACTCCCTCTCACTGGCTTCTCCCCCTCCCTCTCACTGGCTCCCCCTCCCTCTCACCGGTAGAAATTCCTGCCCGATCTGCTCCCGGTATAAATTCCTGCCCGGTCTGCTCCCGGTATAAATTCCTGCCCGGTCTGCTCCCGGTATAAATTCCTGCCCGATCTGCTCCCGGTATAAATTCCTGCCCGATCTGCTCCCGGTATAAATTCCTGCCCGATCTGCTCCCGGTATAAATTCCTGCCCGATCTGCTCCCGGTATAAATTCCTACCCGATCTGCTCCCGGTATAAATTCCTGCCCGGTCTGCTCCCGGTATAAATTCCTGCTCGATCTGCTCCCGGTATAAATTCCTGCCCGGTCTGCTCCCGGTATAAATTCCTGCCCGGTCTGCTCCCGGTATAAATTCCTGCCCGGTCTGCTCCCGGTAGAAATTCCTGCCCGGTCTGCTCCCGGTAGAAATTCCTGCCCGGTCTGCTCCCGGTAGAAATTCCTGCCCGATCTGCTCCCGGTAGAAATTCCTGCCCGGTCTGCTCCCGGTAGAAATTCCTGCCCGATCTGCTCCCGGTAGAAATTCCTGCCCGGTCTGCTCCCGGTATAAATTCCTGCCCGGTCTGCTCCCGGTAGAAATTCCTGCCCGGTCTGCTCCCGGTATAAATTCCTGCCCGATCTGCTCCCGGTATAAATTCCTGCCCGATCTGCTCTCGGTATAAATTCCTGCCCGATCTGCTCCCGGTATAAATTCCTGCCCGATCTGCTCCCGGTATAAATTCCTTCCCGATCTGCTCCCGGTATAAATTCCTGCCCGGTCTGCTCCCGGTAGAAATTCCTGCCCGGTCTGCTCCCGGTAGAAATTCCTGCCCGGTCTGCTCCCGGTGACGCATGCAGCACTCAGGTCTGGTCTGGTTTGCGCATGGACAGGGCTGCTGACCCGGGATTCTCGCAGGTCTGGTTTGCGCATGGACAGGGCTGCTGACCCGGGATTCTTGCAGGTCTGGTTTGCGCATGGACAGGGCTGCTGACCCGGGATTCTCGCAGGTCTGGTTTGCGCATGGACAGGGCTGTTGACCCGGGATTCTCGCAGGTCTGGTTTGCATGGACAGGGCTGCTGACCCGGGATTCTCTTCTTTATGTCATATTAACCTAACGTTTATGTTATATTAACCTAATCTACCCCTTCAAAAATGATTCAACTTGCCCCATGCCCACTTTGATTTGTTCTGAGCGCATAAAATGGTGGAAGTGCGATATTAGGTACTGCATGTCTGCGACGTTTGCAGGAAAATGGGGTTGTATATTTATGAAGAATTCGAAACAGAAACAAGAGTTACAGAGTTACAGTTGATATCCAGAGGCCGATCTAAAATGGGCTGTCCTGGGTATGCCTCTCAAAACTATTACATTCGACGGAAGTCGATACATTTCCTGATTCTAGAGAAATATTTAGCTTTTGTCCAGGAATGTTCGCTGTAAATATGTTTGTTAATGCACAGGCAAACGAAATGCGATATTTTGTTTTAGATTGTCTTGGATTTCTTGCAAAGTGCCCAAAGCCAACTTTTTTTCCGTTGGATCCGTCATCCGTCAGTGCGGATATTTACTGCAAACTGGTTTCATTTGACAGCTTAACAGAAAAATAACTAGATGGTTATGCAATAATTTGCTGTTGACTTGATACAGTGCGATATGGGTATAGGAGCGATGCATGCGAACATAATTATGTTACTAAAACGCTTAAGAAGATGAAGCGCCGCTACTAGAATCCTCAACAAGTCGCCAAACTATTGTTATGTCGCTGTTTAGGAAACCATTGCTGCCACATTTACGTATGTTGTGAATCTAGTCATGCCGTACTGCCATGCACCCAACTTCATCTTCTCATGCCATTCACCTCACCACAGCATTTTTTCACACGGCATCTTCATAAGTCGTGCAACCCATCTTGCCATGCCGCTTACCTCACCACGCCATCATTTCCCGTGTCGCATGCTGCCTCCATACGTCACTTATCCCCTTCACTCCACATTGGATCTCTCACTCAAATGGCCACTTCGCCGTGTCCCAGGGGTTCGGGAACGATTTCAAAGTGTGTGTGTGTGTGTGTGTGTGTGTGTGTGTGTGTGTGTGTGTGTGTGTGTGTGTGTGTGTGTGTGTGTGTGTGTGTGTGTGTGTGTGTGTGTGTGTGTGTGTGTGTGTGTGTGTGTGTGTGTGTGTGTGTGTGTGGGGGGGGGGGTCCAATTTGGACAAATAGCCACACCATTTTTCTTCGGCGGATTTCGACTTTCACTTCAACTGGAGACCTACGGGGACTTTCATAATTAATGCTAATTTCAAAACACTTCAAAATGAAAATAAATATATTTTCACACTTGATAATTATATATCACCGTTTTGCGGTGACACCGTTTATGGTGCCGTTTTTGCGGAAACAGATTTCGGCTTTTCTCTATGCTGCACCGCACGCCTGATATCTTCCGGTTAGAACCATCTAGCGAAGCCCTCCACGGGCGTACACGGTTCACGGAGTGTTGCAGGAGGGTTGTACGAAAATTCGGAGAACGCCACCGACCAGAACCAGAGGAAATAATAAACCAAGGAAATAGTCCAGGGGAAATAGGTCTCGACTGCGAGAGGGCTACGGGCGATCAGTCAGGCGGCTGATGGCATGTCCGTCAAATATATCCGTCACCGACAGCCGCACTGCTGCTGTCTATGCACTGGGTGCCTATGACACCATCTTGCTGCATCAAGAGACGGTCTCTGCTGACCTATTGGCATACCTGAGGTCAGAGACCCGCTTGGAGTAGCTTCAGGTCCACGACAAATGGTACACAGATGTAACACCCTGCTGGCGCTGACTGGTATTGAGATTGCGGCCAAAATACAGAGTTCTCAAATTTCTAAATTGGCGCTTAAATTTAAACACATACCCGGCCCGATTCGAATTCGATATTCCAAACAAAGTTTGTTTTAAATCACCTATTAAAGCCCACGGAAGCGAAATCTGCCAACCACTTATGGTAATCCGAGACTTTTTTTTGTATTTGGCCTCTAAGCCACATATTTGTCGTTCTGAATCCGTCCTTGAACAATGACGCGTCAAGCAGACAAAGTTGGTAAGGCAACAATTGCCCCGCCACCTTTCTTTTTTTGCCCCACCGACGCTGTATTTGACACACAACTTGCTCAATTTGAAGGCATTTTAACGTGAAAGAAGATATTTTACAGCTAGGAACCCAACAAGTTGAAAAATGCTATTCACCAGCTCTGAATCTCACAACTTGCCCAACCAACTTCTTTGAAAATGCTTCTGTCATGACCGCTACCAAATTAAAGTTTTTCTCGCAGGGGCGTAGCCACAACATTTTGAGCGGAGGGACAGACATGTTTTTGCCCCCACTCCCATGGGACTGATGTTAAAATTATGCTAATCAGGAGGGGTAAAGCGAACCAGGCCCCCCCCGTGGCGACGCTGCTGACTTCTCGAATCAGGTTTATTATGCAGAACCTCGCTGACAAAGGAACAAATTAAGGTAAACATGAGTAGAAGTGTGATGTTTGCAGAATTTTGCCAAACAAAATCACACTTTCGATGTCTTATATGAAAAATAAGCTCTTTTTTACGGAAGGCGTTAAGATCAGCCACGCCAAAGTTGGGGGGGGGGGCGCCGTCCCCCCAGTCCCGAAGTGGGGGGGGGGATAAACGCCCCCTCTGCCACCTGTTCCCGGGCCTGTGCCGTGTTCTATCTACACTCGGAGGAGGATCCACATCTCGGTGGCTCCGCGTCTCGGTTGTGTTTCAGAGACATTGGGTGTCTCGTTTCGCCATCACAGCGCTGTCACCGCGCCGTCACCGCTGTCTCCGCGCTGTGCCCCATGCCCGATGGAAGGCTCCGCATCACTGTGGCCTCGCTTCTCGCTGTGTTTCAGAGACGGGCCTGGACACTGGCCGGGCGGGAGCTGGAGCTCCACAGGGACCGGGACCGCAGCCACCGGTCAGTCCACAACCCCGTGTGTGTGTGTGTGTGTGTGTGTGTGTGTGTGTGTGTGTGTGTGTGTGTGTGTGTGTGTGTGTGTGTGTGTGTGTGTGTGTGTGTGTGTGTGTGTGTGTGTGTGTGTGTGTGTGTGTGTGTGTGTGTGTGTGTGTGTGTGTGTGATCCAGTGTGAGAGAGAGAGAGAGAGAGAGAGAGAGAGAGAGAGAGAGAGAGAGAGAGGTCACACAGGTCCCGGTCCCTGTGGAGCTGGAGCTCCACAGGGACCGGGACCGCAGCCACCGGTCAGTCCACCACCCCGCACTGTCTAAACCGCACCTCCCCACCACCTGCACCCTCTGAACCGCACCTCCACAACCCCGCACTGTCTAAACCGCACCTCCCCACCACCTGCACTGTCTGAACCGCACCTCCCCACCACCCGCACTGTCTAAACCGCACCTCCCCACCACCTGCACCCTCTGAACCGCACCATCCCCACCACCTGCACCCTCTGAACCGCACCTCTCCACAACCCCGCACTGTCTGAATCGCACCTCTCCACCACCCCGCACTGTCTGAACCGCACCTCCCCACAACTCCGCACTGTCTAAACCGCACCATCCCCACCACCTGCACCCTCTGAGCCGCACCTCTCCACAACCCCGCACTGTCTGAACCGCACCTCTCCACCACCCCGCACTGTCTGAACCGCACCTCTCCACCACCCCGCACTGTCTGAACCGCACCTCTCCACAACCCCGCACTGTCTAAACCGCACCTCCCCACAAACCCGCACTGTCTAAACCGCACCTCCCCACCACCTGCACTGTCTAAACCGCACCTCCCCACCACCCGCACCCTCTGAACCGCACCTCTCCACAACCCCGCACTGTCTAAACCGCACCTCCCCACCACCTGCACCCTCTGAACCGCACCATCCCCACCACCTGCACCCTCTGAACCGCACCATCCCCACCACCTGCACCCTCTGAACCGCACCTCCCCACCACCTGCACCCTCTGAACCGCACCATCCCCACCACCTGCACCCTCTGAACCGCACCTCCCCACCACCTGCACCCTCTGAACCGCACCTCCCCACCACCTGCACCCTCTGAACCGCACCATCCCCACCACCTGCTCCCTCTGAACCGCACCTCCCCACCACCTGCACCCTCTGAACCGCACCATCCCCACCACCTGCACCCTCTGAACCGCACCTCCCCACCACCTGCACCCTCTGAACCGCACCTCCCCACCACCTGCACCCTCTGAACCGCACCATCCCCACCACCTGCTCCCTCTGAACCGCACCTCCCCACCACCTGCACCCTCTGAACCGCACCTCCCCACCACCTGCACCCTCTGAACCGCACCTCCCCACCACCTGCACCCTCTGAATCGCACCTCTCCACCACCTGCACCCTCTTAACCGCACCATCCCCACCACCTGCACCCTCTGAACCGCACCTCCCCACCACCTGCACCCTCTGAACCGCACCTCCCCACCACCTGCTCCCTCTGAACCGCACCATCCCCACCACCTGCTCCCTCTGAACCGCACCTCCCCACCACCTGCACCCTCTGAACCGCACCTCCCCACCACCTGCACCCTCTGAACCGCACCATCCCCACCACCTGCACCCTCTGAACCGCACCTCCCCACCACCTGCACCCTCTGAACCGCACCTCCCCACCACCTGCACCCTCTGAACCGCACTCTATCACCCGTAGCCTCTGAACCGCACTCTCTCACACGTAGCCTCTGAACCGCACTCTCTCACCCGCAGCCTCTGAACTGCACTCTCTCACCCGTAGCCTCTGGACAGCACTCTCTCACCAGTAGCCTCTGAACCGCACTCTCTCACCAGTAGCCTCTGAACCGCACTCTCTCACCAGTAGCCACTGAACAGCACTCTCTCACCCGTAGCCTCTGAACAGCACTCTCTCACCCGTAGCCTCTGAACCGCACTCTCTCACACGTAGCCTCTGAACCGCACTCTCTCACCCGTAGCCTCTGAACCGCACTCTCTCACACGTAGCCTCTGAACCGCACTCTCTCACCCGTAGCCTCTGAACTGCACTCTCTCACCCGTAGCCTCTGAACCGCACTCTCTCACCCGTAGCCTCTGAACCCGGCAGCCGCTGGCATTCCCGGCAACCTTCGAGTGGCTGTTTTTCGCCCCCCCCCCCCCTCTTTGGTTCTTCGGTAATATCATCCGAACACGTAGGGATAGCCACGTGAGACTTTGCACACATCTAACTCAATACCTAGGGCACATTTGGACAACATGTAGTGTCATTTCCATGTCAGGTCAGGTCACAGTGACGTCACAAACCCAATTATAGGGTGATAATTTATCAGCCCAGAGCAATGAATTCCGAATAGCTAGAACGTTTCCTGTTAACTTTGAGATGATTAAAATAATTTTGATACCATAGCTTGGGGTTACATAGAGGTCATCTTGCCTTGACCTGATTTGACCTGACTTGACCTGACTTGACCTTGATCTTACCGATTTCTTGCAAGGAAATAAGCCAATATGGGTATCAGTCGAACGAGTGTGAGCCAGCGAATAAAATGCCACTTTTGCAAGCACTTCATGTAATATTTAGTTTGACCTAACCTAACGTGACCTGACCTTGACTTTATGACATGTTGATGTTTATTTGTAATCAAGTAGATAAACAACGTAAACAAAATGTAATCATAGGATCGGTGCAAAAGTCCAAAAGACTTAAATCACGGCACCTCTCCTAACATAAACGTGGGACAAGTGACACGA
The DNA here is from genome assembly GCA_036785665.1 of Chirona hameri. Taxonomy (NCBI): domain Eukaryota; kingdom Metazoa; phylum Arthropoda; class Thecostraca; order Balanomorpha; family Balanidae; genus Chirona; species Chirona hameri. The sequence continues at coordinate 43,054 of JAXIVJ010006922.1, forward strand.
CCGCCAGAATAAAGTGAAATCAGAGGTTAATCGGTCGCAGCGCTATGAAAGATCAATATCAATTGGAGCATCAAGTAGGTAGTAGTAAATGGAACCAGTTTATTCGCTGCATCACGTCCGTTCGAATGATACCCATGATGACCTATTTCCCTCTCAACATCGCATAAGGTCAATGTCAGGTCATGCCAGGTCATGCCAGGTCATGCCAGGTCATACCAGGTCATACCAGGTCATGTCAGGTAATGGCATGTCATGCCAGGTCAAAAGCAAAGGACGTCTATGTGACCCCAAATTAGGATTTAACGCTTAGTGGAACAATTCCCGAGGCATTGTGAAGCGTTTCTGTTGTTCATAGCTCCGGGATGGGGAATCCTGACCCCTAATTGGAATTGTGACGTCAGTGTGACCTGACCTGACACCAAATTTTACCCACATGTGGGTTTGGTATTCCTGTGCAGGTAACCAAAGTTCCAAGGTGCTATTGGGTTTGGTATTGCTGTGCAGGTAACCAAAGTTCCAAGTTGCTATTGGGTTTGGTATTGCTGTGCAGGTAACCAAAGTTCCAAGTTGCTATTGGGTTTGGTATTGCTGTGCAGGTAACCAAAGTTCCAAGTTGCTATTCCTACGCGTTCGCAAGATATCTCGCCGGAAAACCAAAGGATGGGTGGGGGGCGAAAAAAAACCCCGTCCCCCAGCGCATGTTGGGTTAGCAGGAGTCTCCCTCCTGCGTCCCTATGTCGGTCATCATCACCATCACCATCACCATCACCATCACCATCACCATCACCATCACCATCACCATCACCATCACCATCACCATCACCATCACCATCACCATCACCATCACCATCACCATCACCATCACCATCACCATCACCATCACCATCACCATCACCATCACCATCACCATCACCATCACCATCACCATCACCATCACCATCACCATCACCATCACCACCACCACCACCATCACCATCACCATCACCATCACCATCACCATCACCATCACCATCACCATCACCATCACCATCACCATCACCATCACCATCACCATCACCATCACCCTCATTAACGTCCTGCAATAGGTACACGGTGCAGTTTACAGACAACTCATTGCGTCTTTTTGTTCTTACATACATGTATTTGTCTTGCAGATGTTGATATACATGTGCTTCTAATGCACTAAAATGTTGGAATACGTAATCTAATTGCACCAGCTGTTAGATAGACACGTCCTTCTGGTGCGCATACTGCATAATCTAGGAATATCAAAATCAAACAAAGGCACCTCTGTTTTGCAGTGTTTGCTTAAGATCCCATGTTTTTGCGTGCTTTTTCGCGTTATCACAATATGTGATTTTCTCTCAGATGCCAAAGCTTTATTAATTAGATGCCCTAATCAGATGCCGTGTTTATTAATGTTATTCAAATTATTAATTGGATGGATTTCGGAGACCAGAGCACTTTGCAATGCACGTACACCATTTAAGCCAAGACACCATTGAATAGCCGCCGCTGCGGGCTCAGCGAGCGGTTGCCCACCAGAGCCAGGCTCGGCTGGCATGACCTAGCTGATCAGAGCTGATCGTGTTTACACCGACAGCCACTGCAGGGTACCTCTGGCGACCCGGGCCCCAACGGAACGCCGGGTGTGCCGGGCACGCCGGGCACGCCGGGCACGCCGGGCCAGCCGGGCACGCCGGGCCCCACCGCCGACCCGTCGCCGTACATCCAGCAGCTGCAAGCGTCTATGGGCGGCGACAAGGGTCCGGCCCAGCCGCTGTACCTGCAGGCCCAGTCGGGGCCGGCCGGCGCACGCGGATCTCCAGGTCAGTGAGACAGCTCGGTGGCTGCTCTGGTCACTCGTCTCCGTGGTGTTCAGTCGCGCGGCACAGCTCCGACTCATCGCTAGCGTGTGATCAGCTGTTGCGATAGTTGCTTGTTACATTTGTCGATGTGTTGTAGGGCACATTGCTTTTCCTCCGGGTTTCGAAGACCGTGTGCGCCTGATGCCCCCCCCCTCCCCCGGTGTGTCCGGCTGATGCCCCCCCCCCCCGGTGTGTCCGGCTGATGCCCCCTCCCCCGGTGTGTCCGGCTGATGCCCCCCCCCGGTGTGTCCGGCTGATGCCACCCCCCGGTGTGTCCGGCTGATGCCCTCCCCCCGGTGTGTCCGGCTGATGCCCCCCCCCCGGTGTGTCCGGCTGATGCCCCCCTCCCCCGGTGTGTCCGGCTGATGCCCCCCTCTCCCCCGGTGTGTCCGGCTGATGCCCCCCCGGTGTGTCCGACTGATGCCCCCCCCCCCTCCCCCGGTGTGTCCGGCTGATGCCCCCCCCCCCGGTGTGTTCGGCTGATGCCCCCCCTCCCCGGTGTGTCCGGCTGATGCCCCCTCCCCCGGTGTGTCCGGCTGATGCCCCCCCCCCCCCTCCCCGGTGTGTCCGGCTGATGCCCCCTCCCCCGGTGTGTCCGGCTGGTTCAGCTGTGTCCGGCTGTGTTCGGCTGTGTTCCTCTGTGTTCGTCTGTGCTCGTCTGATGACAGTGTGTTTCTCTGTGTTCGTCTGAGTTCGTCTGATGACAGTGTGTTCCTTTGTGTTCGTCTGAGTTCGTCTGATGACAGTGTGTTCCTCTGTGTTCGTCTGAGTTCGTCTGATGACAGTGTGTTCGTCTGTGTTCCTCTGTGTTCGTCTGAGTTCGTCTGATGACAGTGTGTTCCTCTGTGTTCGTCTGTTTTCGTCTGATGACAGTGTGTTCCTCTGTGTTCGTCTGTGTTCCTCTGTGTTCGTCTGTGTTCCTCTGTGTTCGTCTGTGTTCGTCTGATGACAGCGTGTTCCTCTGTGTTTGTCTGTGTTCCTCCGTGTTCGTCTGTGTTCGTCTGATGACAGTGTGTTCCTCTGTGTTCGTCTGATGACAGTGTGTTCCTTTGTGTTCGTCTGTGTTCGTCTGTGTTTGTCTGATGACAGTGTGCTCCTCTGTGTTCGTCTGTGTTCCTCTGATGACAGTGTGTTCGTCTGTGTTCGTCTGTGTTCGTCTGTGTTCGTCTGATGACAGTGTGTTCCTTTGTGTTCGTCTGAGTTCGTCTGATGACAGTGTGTTCTGCTTTGCTCGCCAGGCCCTCCCGGCCCATCGGGACCTCAGGGTTTCCAGGGAGTGCGAGGAGAGTCGGGCGACCCAGGACCGCACGGCACTGTCGGCAGCCCCGGACCCAGAGGCGTGCCAGGTATCCCCGGCAAAGATGTAAGGCTTCGACGGATAGGACACACTAGGTGGGAGATGTTAACTGTGAAAAAGCTACTGTCAACGCTTCACTGACATGTTGCACATTATACTGGCGTGAACATCACATTATTGCGCATCGCGCATTGTGGGTGATCTAGTTCACGATCAATTGTGTCTGCATTACCAGCTCCTGAACGCTCATGAACTTCATTACTATAAAAATGGCCAGCATTGTGCGATGCGCAATATGCTCAAAATTCGCAGTGGATAGTTCACAACCCTCTAGTCTAAATGATTCGAGATAACTGCGTCAGTTGAGCTCTTTCTCACTTTCACACCGCGACATCTAAAAAAACACATTTGCTAGATGTTACGAAGTCCTGGTAGTAATAATATTAAGCAAATATAAACACCATTAACATATCACAACACCATAGACCCAATTTTCCACTCCGAAAATTGTGTGACATCTCCCCCCCCGGGCGGCGGAGCCCATGAAACAATCTCCAACTTTCTCAACATCGTGCTTATGCCGCGTGTTGTTGCCTTTCAGATCCCTTTCTTCTTCTCCATGGTACTCGTCTTCTTAGCTTGCGTTTTGTTCGTAACCATACAGGTCCCATACCAAGCATTTTTGTGCAGATAGTCCCAAACCTACTGATAATCTCACCAGAGTTGTTTGCAGTGACAGGCAATATGTTGACAATATTGGCAATGTATCAGGTATTGGCAATATAACTATGAATAAGTCAAACATTGATGCTAACAATGTGCCTTAATTTCTAAACCGGAATTCAATGTACCTACTTGATCCGTTTCGCTTGCAGGTGTGTATCTACCCATTGTATCCCCTTCTTTTCTTTGCCCGAAGCTCATATATTTGTCCTTTTTCCTTGCCATATTGTGTGTCCATTTCGTTTTGCAATCTTCCCGTAAATTAGAATGCACTTCAAAATACACAACAAACATGACTTACACTAAAGCAAAGAGTATATTTTTTCTTCTTCACGAAGCCAAAAATATACAACACAGTTATCAACAATCTACATCCTTAATCTGCGTATTCAAATCGAGACTCAAACTTGGCGCTGTTTGTGTGGCAGATATGTATAAGTTCCAAATAAGCTCCGTCTGAAAATCCAGCCGGCTTTCTGAGTCGGCCGCATGTGTAGCTCTGACGGCGGCGGTCGCAAGCCCCCCAAAAGTCAACATTCAGCACTCACGTGCGTCGAACACGTTGCACGCGCTCAACATGCGGCCCAAAGTCTAAGTTCGCACAGGTCGGATTTTTGGTTTGGAAAATTTCGATGTCGCAGCTGTCTTACTGTCTCGGCACTGTGGCCCGGCAAAATCTAACAATCATACATACGTACACACGGACATTACGTCTTTTATACGCACTGTTATACTGTGTCTGGTATACTTTACAGATACAGATACAGATACAGATAATGTATTCGGATCCTCTATTACATGGTTTGTATGGCATCCACGTCATTACATAATAGCACATGTATGTGAAACGCTATAGTATAAAACACGCACAATTTTACTTTATACTTGTGTACTGTGTCCGTGTTCGACGAACAGCGTTTTCAGGTGTCGGCCCTGTCCTCTCGCTGGCACCGAGCAGCCATGCTGTGTCGGCCCTGTAGTCTGTGTTTGTGTCGGCCCTGCAGTCTGTGCTTGTGTCGGCCCTGCAGTCTGTGTTTGTGTCGGCCCTGCAGTTTGTGTTTGTGTCGGCCCTGCAGTCTGTGTTTGTGTCGGCCCTGCTGCCCACTCCAGCGCCTTCTGACCCCCCCCCCCCCCCGCCCCCCCCCCCCCCCCTCGTCAGGGTGAGAACGGGGAGGACGGCTCTTCAGGTCCGGCCGGCGTACAGGGCCCCACCGGGCCCCGCGGTCTGCCCGGCATGCCTGGTATGCCCGGACCGAAGGGCCACCGCGGCTTCCCCGGCACGGACGGAGCCAAGGGCGAGCTCGGTCTGCCCGGAGAGAAGGGAGGCATCGGACCGGCAGGGCGGCCAGGAGAGCCGGGACCGCTGGTAAGCACCGACACCCGGCCAAATGGCTACACACGCCACCTGCAACACAACTTCGAGAGCCTTTGCCGTGCAGGAAGCAAGCAAGAACAACGATTGATTGTCAAAAGTTATCTTAACTCCTACTGTTTTTAATTATAAAAATATGCGTTTTGTGCTACTGAATATGGTCCAGAATTCGAACGCTTCCCAAAAATATGTGGGCAGCCATTATACGCATCCCACTTTAAAGAAAACATCGATTTGTATTTGCATATCGACTAAGAACGTACACAATAGCTTTGCGATAGGCGCTGCGCATTTTATTTTACATGGAATGAATCTGAACCAATTTCTGAAGCAGACTTTTGAATATCTTATTTTGGCTCTCCATTGCGTGTTCGTCCATTTTCGCTGCATCTGAAGAATACGCATTCATGTATTCGTACTATTTGAAGCAATGCGAATGTTTGTTGCACCCGCACCTAACTTAAACTTGAATATTGCGTTAAATAACGTTGATTATTTCCTTTTCGTATTTTTGCAGCTTACTGATGTATAATGCATGTTGCAGCCGCCGCTAGTGTTGCAGCCGCCGCTAGTGTTGCAGCCGCCGCTAGTGTTGCAGCCGCCGCTAGTGTTGCAGCCGCCGCTAGTGTTGCAGCCGCCGCTAGTGCTGCAGTCGCCGCTAGTGTTGCAGCCGCCGCTAGTGTTGCAGCCGCCGCTAGTGTTGCAGCCGCCGCTAGTGTTGCAGTCGCCGCTAGTGTTGCAGCCGCCGCTAGTGTTGCAGCCGCCGCTAGTGTTGCAGTCGCCGCTAGTGTTGCAGCCGCCGCTAGTGTTGCAGTCGCCGCTAGTGTTGCAGCCGCCGCTAGTGTTGCAGCCGCCGCTAGTGCTGCAGTCGCCGCTAGTGTTGCAGCCGCCGCTAGTGTTGCAGTCGCCGCTAGTGCTGCAGCCGCCGCTAGTGTTGCAGCCGCCGCTAGTGTTGCAGCCGCCGCTAGTGTTGCAGCCGCCGCTAGTGTTGCAGCCGCCGCTAGTGTTGCAGTCGCCGCTAGTGTTGCAGTCGCCGCTAGTGTTGCAGCCGCCGCTAGTGTTGCAGTCGCCGCTAGTGTTGCAGCCGCCGCTAGTGTTGCAGTCGCCGCTAGTGCTGCAGCCGCCGCTAGTGTTGCAGCCGCCGCTAGTGTTGCAGTCGCCGCTAGTGTTGCAGTCGCCGCTAGTGTTGCAGCCGCCGCTAGTGTTGCAGTCGCCGCTAGTGTTGCAGCCGCCGCTAGTGTTGCAGTCGCCGCTAGTGCTGCAGCCGCCGCTAGTGCTGCAGCCGCCGCTAGTGTTGCAGTCGCCGCTAGTGTTGCAGCCGCCGCTAGTGTTGCATCCGCCGCTAGTGTTGCAGTCGCCGCTAGTGCTGCAGCCGCCGCTAGTGTTGCAGCCGCCGCTAGTGTTGCAGCCGCCGCTAGTGTTGCAGTCGCCGCTAGTGCTGCAGCCGCCGCTAGTGTTGCAGCCGCCGCTAGTGTTGCAGTCGCCGCTAGTGTTGCAGCCGCCGCTAGTGTTGCAGTCGCCGCTAGTGCTGCAGCCGCCGCTAGTGCTGCAGCCGCCGCTAGTGTTGCAGCCGCCGCTAGTGTTGCAGCCGCCGCTAGTGTTGCAGCCGCCGCTAGTGTTGCAGTCGCCGCTAGTGCTGCAGCCGCCGCTAGTGTTGCAGCCGCCGCTAGTGTTGCAGTCGCCGCTAGTGCTGCAGCCGCCGCTAGTGTTGCAGCCGCCGCTAGTGTTGCAGCCGCCGCTAGTGTTGCAGTCGCCGCTAGTGCTGCAGCCGCCGCTAGTGTTGCAGCCGCCGCTAGTGTTGCAGTCGCCGCTAGTGTTGCAGCCGCCGCTAGTGTTGCAGTCGCCGCTAGTGCTGCAGCCGCCGCTAGTGCTGCAGCCGCCGCTAGTGTTGCAGCCGCCGCTAGTGTTGCAGCCGCCGCTAGTGTTGCAGCCGCCGCTAGTGCTGCAGCCGCCGCTAGTGTTGCAGCCGCCGCTAGTGTTGCAGCCGCCGCTAGTGTTGCAGCCGCCGCTAGTGTTGCAGCCGCCGCTAGTGTTGCAGCCGCCGCTAGTGTTGCAGCCGCCGCTAGTGTTGCAGCCGCCGCTAGTGTTGCAGCCGCCGCTAGTGTTGCAGCCGCCGCTAGTGCTGCAGCCGCCGCTAGTGCTGCAGCCGCCGCTAGTGCTGCAGCCGCCGCTAGTGTTGCAGCCGCCGCTAGTGTTGCAGCCGTCGCTAGTGTTGCAGCCGCCGCTAGTGTTGCAGCCGCCGCTAGTGCTGCAGCCGCCGCTAGTGTTGCATCCGCCGCTAGTGTTGCAGCCGCCGCTAGTGTTGCAGCCGCCGCTAGTGTTGCAGCCGCCGCTAGTGTTGCAGCCGCCGCTAGTGTTGCAGCCGCCGCTAGTGTAGCAGCCGCCGCTAGTGTTGCAGTCGCCGCTAGTGTTGCAGCCGCCGCTAGTGTTGCAGCCGCCGCTAGTGTTGCAGCCGCCACTAATGTTGCAGCCGCCGCTAGTGTTGCAGCCGCCGCTAGTGCTGCAGCCGCCGCTAGTGCTGCAGCCGCCGCTAGTGTTGCAGCCGCCGCTAGTGTTGCAGCCGCCGCTAGTGTTGCAGCCGCTGCTAGTGTTGCAGCCGCCGCTAGTGTTGCAGCCGCCGCTAGTGCTGCAGCCGCCGCTAGTGTTGCAGCCGCCGCTAGTGTTGCAGCCGCCGCTAGTGTTGCAGCCGCCGCTAGTGCTGCAGCCGCCGCTAGTGTTGCAGCTTTGTCTGCTCTGTATCTGCTGCTGCCTGACGCGTCCATTGTGTGTCTATTGTGACTGCAGGGTCCGGCTGGCCCGCGTGGAGAGCGCGGCAGGGACGGTCCTCCTGGCCCGGCCGGTCTGCGCGGCATTGATGGCATCGCCGGTCCTCCCGGGCCACCGGTACGTGACAACTGCGCTCCGCTCCGCTCAGCTCCCAGTGCAGTGGTCTGCAGCTGTCCACTCCCACCCACACAGGCCACGCCACGGCACAACAGCAGAGACAACTGCAGTGCTTACACGCTAAATGTGTTTGATTTTGCAATATCGCTCTTCAAGTCCGTTCTCTGGCGGTTAGTTCTCGTTAGCTCTTTGACGGTTAGATGTTGGATTTTACTGTAGCTATCAGGCATGTTAGTGATAGCTTATACCAGTGGTTCTCAGTATCAGGGACATTGTTACCCTTTTTACGACCTGAATTACTCGTTTACCCCCTTCTCCCTCCTCCCCCATTGCGCTGGCCGCACTCTTTGACTTCAAGCTATGCGGTACAGCATAACTTCAGGCGTTAACTACTCGTGCCATCTAGGGGCTGAAATATAAGTTGATGTGTGCTGTTGATCTTGGTCGAAGGAAGTGGCTCTCGGCGTCAGCAAACAAAGTCTCCTTCTGGCAACCAGCATCACTCATTGCTCCGTACGCCCCCCCCCCCGAGTCCCGACTGAAATTTAAAGTACCTACATGCATTCATAGGCGTAACCACCTTTCGAAAGTAGGTGGGGACGGAGGCACCTTGAAGTCGATGCTTTCCATGCAACGCCCATAGGCGTAATGTTAAACTCCGAAAATGTTACTGGGGACTGATCCCCAGTGACCCCAGTGGTGGTTACGCGCACGCATGCATTGTACTACATTTGGCAAAGGTGATACACAAATTTCCCTGCAACGCGCTAACTCTACGGCAAAGGCGACTTCGGATCATTTTATTTGTATTGGTTTCGATGCTCTTTTCGATAATACGGTAACAGTGGTCTGGGTCAGAGAAACAGAAACTGTAGAACCCGAAGGCTCCATTACCCCACCCGAAGGCTCCATTACCCCACCCGAAGGCTCCATTACCCCACCCGAAACCTCCATTACCCCACCCGAAGGCTCCATTACCCCACCCGAAAGCTCCATTACCCCACCCGAAGGCTCCATCACCTCAATTGAGTTAATTATCCCCTGTTTGAAAACCACTGGCTTAGACATACCGGAGAGGTACATATTGTAAGTTCTTCATCTTACGAGGCTAGCAAAAACACAAATTGTCGTTGACTTTCCATGGCATCATAGTCGACGTTGATGTCGTTGACTTTCCATGCCATCATAGTCGACACCTATATCAACACGTGCCAGACATCGCAGCTGTATTCCGTGCTGGTGGCCCATACAGCCCCGACCCGGCACACCACTGAACAATGACCACCCCTATCCTCCACACCAGGGCGCAGCTGGCAAGTCTGGCCCTCCTGGCTTCCCCGGCAGCCCCGGATCCAAGGGCGACCGCGGCGGCGAGGGACCCAAGGGCAGCATCGGACTGCAGGGACCCCGCGGTAAGTGATGCCGATTGTCGAGCCAAGGGCGACCGCGGCGGCGAGGGATCCAAGGGCAGCATCGGACTGCAGGGACCCCGCGGTAAGTGATGCCGATTGTCGAGCCAAGGGCGACCGCGGCGGCGAGGGACCCAAGGGCAGCATCGGACTGCAGGGACCCCGCGGCAAGTGATGCCGATTGTCGAGCCAAGGGCGACCGCGGCGGCGAGGGACCCAAGGGCAGCATCGGACTGCAGGGACCCCGCGGTAAGTGATGCCGATTGTCGAGCCTGGGCGACCATGGGCGGAGCCACCTGGGATATCCCCCAGTGGGCGGAGCCACCCGGGATATACATACACAAAGGAAGGTAAAACGCTCGCAACCTGTGTTAGGTGTCTGTGCTGTCAGCATATAGCTTTTAGATTCGCAGATTTGGCAAAGACCGACCGGTGGGTTAGGATTCTTTGCAAATATAGTTCAGAGTTGAGGCAGTATCTGCGCTGACCGGCTGACTTGTGCTGAGCTGACCGGCTGCTGTGTGACCGAGTGACTGGTGGGCGGCAGGTGAGGCTGGCTCGCCCCCGGTCTGCCCGGGGAACAGGGAGCTGCTGTGTGTGACCGAGTGACTGGTGGGCGGCAGGTGAGGCTGGCTCGCCCGGTCTTCCCGGAGAACAGGGAGCTGCTGGCCGACCTGGAAAGGACGGAGCCGACGGAGAGAAGGGCAGCTTCGGCGCTCCGGGACCCATGGGCCCGCCGGGCTTCGCGGGCCCGCGGGGCCCCCCGGGTAACGCCGGTAGCCCGGGTCTGCCGGGACAGAAGGGAGAACAGGTGAGCCACCTGTTCACCTGCAGAGGCACAGTTAACATCAACAGAATAGAAACGAGCGAAGTACGAGGCAAAGTCACGACGCATCAATCACGTTATTGATAAGTTATGATATTGCCTGTATTGCTTTTGAAAAACATGTATGATATTAACTAATGAAATAAAGCAAACATTTTGCTTGTTTGCATTGATAATGCGATTTGGTCGCCTTTTGGTCACATATATTTCAACGGATATGCCCAGTGGTACAATGCTGAGCCGCTGTACCTATCTGTTTATCACAATGGTGATATTATATCTAATCTGTGTTCAGGATGGTTTCTGTTACAATCTGCACACCTATTGACTCTGATTGGTTCGTTTGTTTCAGGGTTTGACTGGCTCGCGAGGTCTGAAGGGTTCACTGGGAGCCAAGGGAGATGCCGGAGAGACGGGAGCCCGCGGCACGCCGGGCCCGCCAGGCGAGGCCGGCCGCCGCGGCCGGCGGGGCCTGCGGGGCCCGCCGGGTCTGCTGGGTCCCCAGGGCGAGCGGGGTCCGCCCGGCTCGCGTGGCCTGCCCGGCGCCGACGGTCCTCCCGGCCTCAAGGGCTCCGTGGGAGACCGCGGCCAGCCCGGCAAGATGGGCCAGAAGGGCTCCTCGGGAGACACAGGCCGCCCGGGACCGCCCGGTCTGGTGGTGAGTATATGCTGATACAGAGTACAGACACGCTGCAGGCTGCAGCAACCACACACTACGGCAACCACACACTACTGCAACCACACACTACGGCGCAGCTGATCACTGCAGATGGCCGCTAATCGCCGCTCACGGATACTCTCTGTTCATTTCAGTCAAATATAAGAATATTAGTTTTTGCCTAACGACTCAACCTTTCAGACATTGTAAAATGTCGGCGTGACTAATACTGTGAGATTGCTCTGTGTGCTGGTTTCACCTGTATGCGATGGCGTGTGATGGCGCGATGGTGTGATTTTGCGATGGCGTGTGAGTGAGTGCTGCCGTGCTGCCGGTCAGTTTCAGCCAAATATAGCTGACCAGGGGACCAGTGGGGACTGGTGGTGAGCGGAGGTGGACCGTGTCCTATGAGTGGCGTCCGTCTCGTGTTTCAGGGCGAGCGAGGTCTGCAGGGCCGCACTGGCAGCCCCGGCCGGCCGGGACGCACCGGAGACCGCGGTTTGCCCGGAGCCGACGGCAAGAACGGCGAGATGGGAGCCACCGGAGCGTCCGGTCTGCCCGGACCGGTGGGCCCGATCGGAGCCCAGGGACGCCCGGTCAGTGAATAACGGGGTCATCTGGCACCACAGTGGCGCCGTCGCATTACAGCAGAGGGGTCAAGCCATCTGCTATCTGACGTGTCGTGGCTTTGAAACTATTTAACAGAAGTGTCGCTGTCGCTAGCAAATGGGGAGTTTCGTGTTGAACTGGAGCTAAAGGATTCAATCAGTTAAGGCGGTTATTGCATGATGCAATATATTCACCCTATTAGTGGTAGGGAGGGGGGGCAGATTCTGCCTACCCCTCAGGTTGTTTTTACAGTTATCTCCAGAACGGCTGGGAGCAAACCCATGAAATTTGGGGACTTTTCCTGGAATGGATTTTCGCATATGGAGTCAAATTTTTTTAATTCCTTACCTTAATAGAGGCGGTTCCAGGGCCCGGTTTTTGGAGTTTTTTTTGGGGCGACATTTGGTGGTAATACGGAGATGCGATCTTCACGGCTTCTTCCTAACTGCCTGAAGTATAAGGGAGTTACATAGGTTTAGAGTGATGGAAAAAGTGCAAATTAGTTGATATTAGTGAACTATAATAAATATTGCACGGCAGAGGCGGTTTCAAGGACTTGAAAAGGAGAGGTATACAGGAAGTTTTTTTATATTTTGCCTCTCTTTTTAGCTACCCTGGCACCGCCTATGGATCAAAATATGCTTTATAACGGTTGTGCCTGATGTCAAAGTGACGCACCATTTCATTTATCCAAAAAAGTCAACAAAAGACGGTTTTATAACGCATTTATTTCACCCTCATATTTAGTGACCTGCAAACGCCTATGATTTTTGAATTTTTAAAAGTCACCGTCATATATCAATCCCCAATTCAATATCTATCGATCTCAATTAGTTGCGTTCAAATAGGTTGATAAGCATGGCAGCTGTGGTGGATCAAATATACTTCTAATTTTGTTAGTTTTTGCCCCTCTGTTGCCCCATATCAAGATTTATGATTTTTGTAAAATGTAGATCGTATTGAGGGGAATCGAACGCCGTTTGATTTTTGAAAATCGGACGGGTGGATCTCGAGATCTCCGGGGGGGGGGGGGGGGCGAATCCGCCCCCCCCCCCCCCCCTCCCTGCCACTAATAGGGGTAGCCAGGAGCCTGCCACTAATAGGGGTAGCCAGGAGCCTGCCACTAATAGGGGTAGCCAGGAGCCTGTCACTAATAGGGGTAGCCAGGAGACTGCCACTGATAGGGGTAGCCAGGAGCCTGCCACTAATAGGGGTAGCTAGGAGCCTGCCACTGATAGGGGTAGCCAGGAGCCTGCCACTAATAGGGGTAGACAGGAGCCTGCCACTGATAGGGTTAAGTTGTGGCTATCATGCCGTTACTGTGTTTTGTGTGCAATGCTGTGTGTGTTTTCCCGTGCTGACGCGCATGTCGTCTCCGAACCACAGGGAGAGCCCGGCAAGGACGGCAATCCCGGAGATTCGGGACCGCCGGGACCACGCGGCGACGCCGGTCGCGACGGGCCCATGGGACCGATCGGACCTCCGGGCCCGCCGGGCTCGGCCGGAGCGCGCGGACCGGTCGGCCAGACTGGCGCCAGAGGCTTCCAGGTACGCAGCCGGCAGCCGGCACCATTCAGTCAGCACTCAACCAGTGCTCGTAACTCGGCCCCGAAACGTCCCGGCACACCCAGCAAACAGTCATAACGGGGTTATTTGGATATGCCAAACGGCACCTCTGAACACCGCACCTCAAAACCGCACCTCTGACAAACAGTTTTGTTAATAACGGATAATAATTGGATTTAATAACGGCTACCTATATCACTAGTCATACACACCTATAGGATAAGTCATATGTGTGAGCAATTTATTGGTTTGTTGATGGTTCTTAATCCATTATGTTTACACTTATGCCCTTATGTAGTATGTAGTATGCCCCTTATGTTACATTCAGTGGTGATTTCGCGCTTTCTGGAACTGCAGTGATGGAGAACTGACGGGTCCAATGGTGTAGCCGAATGTCTCGCCGTGGCCCGTGCCATGTTTTGACGGTGTCCGGTTATATGGAGAACTGGCGGGCCGAATGGTGTAGCCGAATGTCTCGCCGTGGCCCGTGCCATGTTTTGACGGTGTCCGGTTATATGGAGAACTGACGGGTCCAATGGTGTAGCCGAATGTCTCGCCGTGGCCCGTGCCATGTTTTGACGGTGTCCGGTTATATCGCTGCACAGGGAGCTCCGGGAACTCCGGGCAGTCCGGGAAACCCCGGAAAGGACGGCGAGGCCGGACTGCAGGGACCTACCGGTCCCCCCGGAGAGAGTGGACCCCGCGGAGCGCGAGGATTCAGAGGTACGTGTGCAGTGCTCGCCCTCAGCCGACGTGCCGGATAGCTGGACTAGCGTCGCGTCTTGCTGTTACGTGGTCCGTGCTGCGCATCAGCTGCTCATGCTGTTGACGTTTTTTCTTTCGTGCAATGCTTTTTTTAATGCAAAATTTATTATTGATAGGTAGGTATTGCTGATGACTTTGGGTAGCCTTATTTAAAAAAGACGTTCCATGCGAGTCACCGTTTGGTGTAACATTATAGAAGCGTATAGATGCCACGTACGGCAGGTATCCCGGCATCCAGTGGAGGTGTGCGTATGTGAGTGTGTTGGAACTTGGAACAGCGGTGTGCCGGTACCGCGTTGACCTGGTGCCGCCCTTTACCAACAGGCGAGCGTGGCGCCATGGGCCCCCCAGGCGAGGCCGGGCAGCGCGGAGAGCAGGGCGCCATCGGACCAGACGGCCCTCCAGGCCCGCACGGCCCCACCGGGGCCAAGGGACATCGCGGAGCGCCGGGACTTGTGGTCAGTCTCAGTGGCCAGTGGTCAGTCCAGTGGCCAGTGGTCAGTCTCAGTGGCCAGTGGTCAGACCAGTGGCCAGTGGTCAGACCAGTGGCCAGTGGTTAGTCTCAGTGGCCAGTGGTCAGACCAGTGGCCAGTGGTCAGACCAGTGGCCAGTGGTTAGTCTCAGTGGCCAGTGGTCAGTCTCAGTGGCTCAGTGGCCAGACCGGCTCAGTGGACCGGCTCAGTGGCCAGACCGGCTGTCCGACATAAATACACTACATCCACTTTGCCAGCCAATGCTAAATCTCGCCGAAAACAAACATTCAAAGCTTGGAACAGCCTGTTTGCTACCAATCCATATTAACTATAAACTCATCAGACGCTGTCTCCCAGCAGTTACAGTTAACGCCGGCCTGTCTCTCACTACTAACGGCCGGTTGTGACCTGACCTGACCTGACCTGACCTCTCACCACCTGACCACATCTCGTCAATGTCTCTTTGCTTCGATACATATTACTGATCGGCTAATGATACACTTTCCCTGCGTCACTGCGGACTCTTTAACTATAAATTGATTATATAAGACAGTACTTATGCAGGTGTAGTTATGTGATGCAGTAGTTATAGCTTAATGAATATTCTGTAGGTGCCGATTACTTGATATGACAGTGTGTGTGTATGTGCGTGTGTGCGTGCGTGCGTGCGTGCGTGCGTGCGAACACGCCAGATATATTCTAAATTAAACTGAACATCCATATCGCTGACCAATGACCATACCGCTAACCGGAGCACCGACTGTTCCCCAGGGTCTGCCAGGCAGGCGGGGCCGCGCCGGTGAGGCGGGACCCAAGGGTGATGTCGGCTCCCAGGGCAAGATGGGACCGGAGGGCCCCGCCGGCCGGCCGGGCCCTCAGGGTCTGCAGGGCGAGATGGGCCCGCTGGGCCCACCCGGCCAGGCCGGAGAGCGTGGCGAGCACGGAGCGCCTGGACCGCCCGGAGAGATCGGCAAGCCCGGCTTGCTGGGCGCGCGCGGCCCGCCCGGATCGCAGGGCTTGCGAGGCTTCCCCGGCCAGCAGGGCATCGCCGGATCGACCGGACCAAAGGGCCAGCAGGGTCTGCCTGGACAGAAGGGATCGCAGGGCAACACAGGGGCCGAAGGTCAGTAACCAACCGTACCGAAATTTTCGACATTTTACAGTTACTTTCATCGTGCAACACTTCAGGGTATAAATCCGTCCGATTCGCAAACAGCTTCATGCATCTTATTAATTGTAATTGCGGTGCGAAAGGTATACCCACCAATAAGGAATATGGGTATAGATCGCTAAAGCTCCAAAGGTAAAGCAAGGTCGTCTTGTACGCCAAGCACTGTTCAATATATTATATAGAATATGTGAAATAAAATGCTAGCTTTTTAATCGGCTCTGACTGTTTAAGCTGACACTTTTGTTCGGAATCAGCGTTCCCCCTTACCAGGTGCCTGACGCTGATGTTAACCGTTCTGCAGGAAAGCCGGGCCCGGTGGGTGCTACAGGACCTCTGGGTCTCACTGGAGCGAAGGGCTCGCGCGGCGACTCCGGTCCGGTGGGCCCTCAGGGCTCCGCCGGGGCCCCGGGCCGCCCTGGCGAGCAAGGACCCCAGGGCCTGCAGGGCACCACCGGCCAGCCCGGCCTGGCCGGCCTGCCGGGCATCAAGGGCGCCCAGGGAGACATCGGACGACCGGGCATGCGGGGAGCCGCCGGCAACCCGGGCAGGCCGGGCCCCGAGGGCATCAAGGGCAGTGCCGGCTCGCCGGGCCTGCCGGGGCTGATCGGCCCGTTGGGCCCGCCGGGCGCCTCTGGCGAGCGGGGCCTTCCCGGCCTGCCCGGCGGCCCCGGACCCAAGGGACCCCAGGGCCAGCGGGGATCATCGGTAAGCAGTCCAGCTGACCGGATATCAGCAGACCGCCATCTTCAATGTGCAGAATTAAATCGTCTCACAACAGCAGTTGTCCTTAATGCAAACATTATGTACTCTAACTGACATGTGCCAGGGCTGTATGCATTAACATTCTGAAATAACAACGTTGTACAGGAGCCGAACGATGCAAACGCCCAAAAGCAACTCATGTGCGAAACCATTGTCAATATGCAACTATCCAACACATTTTAGCTGATTCGTGCCAATCAGGAAACAACGCCTCACCTTACCTGGCGATGTGATTGATTGCCAGCGCTGACGGTTCTGCCGCGGTTCCCAGGGAGAGCCGGGCGAACCTGGCCAGCGAGGTCTGGAGGGCCCCTCCGGCCAGCCGGGTCTGCGCGGCCCACCCGGAAACCCGGGCCCGGCCGGCGAGCAGGGCCCCATCGGTCCCGAGGGCAAGCTGGGCGCGCCCGGCATCAGCGGTCGTCCCGGAGACAAGGGTCCGCCAGGAGACGCCGGCCAGCCGGGCATCTCCGGTCCGCCCGGCCTGCAGGTCAGTCAGCCCCGCCCCCGCCCCCGCCCCCGCCCCCGCCCCCGCCCCTGACGCCGGCCAGCCGGGCATCTCCGGTCCACCTGGCCTGCAGGTCAGTCAGCCCCGCCCCCGCCCCCGCCCCCGCCCCCGCCCCCTCCCGCCCCTGACGCCGGCCAGCCGGGCATCTCCGGTCCGCCCGGCCTGCAGGTCAGTCAGCCCGCCCCCGCCCCCGCCCCCGCCCCCGCCCCCGCCCCCGCCCCCGCCCCCGCCCCCGCTCCCCGTCACATCCGCAGGCGGAGACACGGGTCCGCCGGGAGACGCCGGCCAGCCGGGCATCTCCGGTCCGCCCGGCCTGCAGGTCAGTCAGCCCCGCCCCCGCCCCCGCCCCCGCCCCCGCCCCCGCCCCCGCCCCCGCCCCCGCCCCCCGTCACATCCGCAGAGCTGTGCCATTAAACATAGAGCTGAGCAGATGTGAGAGCTACTACATTCACTGCTGTACATCGCGCATACTCTGCTGGTCCGACCAGCCGACTGCTCTACTGCGCTGTGTGCCTTACATTTCTCTCACACAAACTGCATTTATTGCTAGTAATCTCTTTTCTACATTGCTGCCAGTAATTGTATTATATTTATCACTTGTCAAATACACTCGCAATGCGAGCATATCCTACATTGCTGCATTGCTGCTCTATTTTTGAAAACGGCGACGTCGCGGTTGTTTCTCTCGATTCTCGATCGCTCTTGTGACTCACTCAGCTGAACTGAGTCGTTCTTGTGGACTCGGTTGCTCTTGTGGACGCACTGTTGGACTCGGTTGCTCTTGCGACTCATTGTATAGTATAACTCGATCGCTCATGTGATTCAGTGTGGGCTTGCACATTTCCTGCTAATGTGGGACGACGTGACGTGCTCTCTTACTATATCGTGCTGTGCTGTTGGCGCCTTGTTGACGTGGTTTGGCTGCTGGCAGGGCTCGCCTGGCCCCGTCGGACCACCAGGACCTACCGGAGAGCGCGGCGAACGCGGCGAGCCTGGCATCCAGGGCGTGGAGGGACCAACCGGAGAGAGGGGCAAACAGGGTCCCCCTGGCCTGCAGGGGCCGAGGGGCGAGCGAGGCCACGAGGGCGGCAAGGGATCCAAGGGCCACAGAGGTCTACTGGGTCTGCAGGGTCTGCCTGGACCCGCGGTGAGTTCAACCCTGCAATCTGATTAATAAGGATGACAGCTCTCAACTGTTCACCACTTTTAGCTTGCAAACAAAGCTCGTGTGATTTTTTTTTTGGTTTTCTTATAGCTACTTGGAGAAGATGTATGCTCCTTTTGTTAGCCGCTTCTCTGAAGACAATCAATGGTCGGGTTTTGCCTGTATGTCGTACCGTACCGTGACAGTGCGCCCTACAATGGTCGGGTTTTGCCTGTATGTCGTACCGTACCGTGACATTGTGCCCCACATCGCCGTCTATCTGTCTGTAGGGACCGCCGGGCGAGAAGGGACCTGCTGGCACGCCGGGTCAGTCGGGCGCCCCGGGAGAGCAGGGCACCAAGGGCCCGGCCGGTATAGACGGCATGGCAGGACCGCAGGGTATTGAGGGCCCGCCGGGACCGCGGGGTCCCGCCGGAGACACGGGCCGGCCCGGCCAGTTGGGAGGGCCGGGACCGATGGGCCCGCCCGGCCCGCCTGGAGAGTCGGTCGGCTTCGACGTGGCCGCCCTGCAGGCGTTCATGCAACCCTCCGCCAAGGTAACACTGCCGGCAGTCGGGCATATGAGCAGCCAGCAAATACTGGCACTGCTAACCTTTTCAGCGTGTCTGTATCTTAATCTAACAGAAAATGTGTACATCTTGGAGATTAGCTTAAATAATCGACATCAGTTTTTGCCATCAAAGACAATAGGGAGAAAGTTCACAATGTCTGGTGGATCACGTCTTCCGATAAACATACCCAGAGCACAGTAGCTTGCCGAGGACGAACGGTGGCCATATCCGAGACGCCGCTGTTCTGGCGTCCCGCAGGGTCCCGATCCGCTCAACAGCGACGAGCCGGCACGTCTCGGCAAGGACCTGACCGACGACGAGCGCAAGGAGATTGTGCGCTTGGCCTACAACCAGCTGCAGGACAAGTACAAGACGCTGATGAAGCCGGACGGCAGCGCCGATGCTCCAGCCAAGACTTGCCGTGACCTGGCCACCGCCTACCCGGACATGGAAAACGGTCAGTCGGTGGCCGGTCCGGAGGGGAGGGGAGGGGGGACTGTCGGCGGCCGGCTCAGGAGGGGAGACTGTGGGAGGGGAGGGGGGCTGTCAGAGGGGAGGGGGACTGTCGGAGGGGAGGGAGACTGTCGGAGGGGAGGGGGGGACTGTCGGAGGGGAGGGGGACTGTCGGAGGGGAGGGGGGACTGTCGGAGGGGAGGGGCACTGTCGGAGACAAATTGAAACGGTCAGCAGCCGGCACCGGCAGTCACGGGGCGGGGCGGGGGGGGGGGGGGGGGGTTCTGCTGATTCGTCGTTGATTATGAAAGTTTGTAAGACGGAGTGATAAGAGAAATACTTATGATTTTGGAGGTCATGTTGTTGCACTATAATGTTCGTCATCGGCTCTTCTTTATCGCCATCGTTGTCTTCGGTTTGACAAGTCTCAGTACTTAAACGTAAACCCACCTTCCTGCTGTTCATGTTTTGCTAAATGACCTCCTAATACAGCGGCATGTGGTGACAACTGTTGAAATGATTCTCACAAACACCGGCTTCCGCAGGTGAATACTGGATCGACCCGAACGGCAGCGACAAGAAGGACGCCATCTTCGCGTTCTGCGACATCAGACGCCGGATGACCTGCATCAACGCCAAACCGACGTCGACCGGCGTGCTGGCCGCCTCCAAACGCAGCCGCGAACACCAGTGGCTGTCCGAGGACATCGACGATGGACTCGAGGTCAGAACCGCACGCAACCCCCTCACCGGCAGCACAAACACAGGACCTTCGAGGTCAGAACCGCACGCAACCCCCTCGCCGGCAGCACAAACACAGGACCTTCGAGGTCAGAACCGCACGCAACCCCCTCACCGGCAGCACAAACACATGACCTTCGAGGTCAGAACCGCACGCAACCCCCTCGCCGGCAGCACAAACACAGGACCTTCGAGGTCAGAACCGCACGCAACCCCCTCGCCGGCAGCACAAACACAGGACCTTCGAGGTCAGAACCGCACGCAACCCCCTCACCGGCAGCACAAACACAGGACCTTCGAGGTCAGAACCGCACGCAACCCCCTCACCGGCAGCACAAACACAGGACCTTCGAGGTCAGAACCGCACGCAACCCCCTCACCGGCAGCACAAACACATGACCTTCGAGGTCAGAACCGCACGCAACCCCCTCACCGGCAGCACAAACACATGACCTTCGAGGTCAGAACCGCACGCAACCCCCTCACCGGCAGCACAAACACAGGACCATTGTTACACATGTGTAAACAAAACAGAGAGGTTCTAACGTGCGCCCATACTGTTGAACGGAGAATATATTTATTTCGGCTTCGAATTGCTACGCACTTTCGGCCAGTAAAATTAATTGATGTGCCATTCGCTTGTTGTGAATGTGCAAGTCATAATATGTAAATGACGAATTTCTATGCATTGTTGCACAATAGCCGAGCGAATGAAGAGCGCTTGGTAATGAAGACGTCAACACCTTCGTTTTTTTTTGTAGCGTGTCTAGTGCTCTAAATACCAGTCCGTGTGTTAATCACCAGTGTGTTAATCATTATAAAATGTCCACGCCTGTAGT